>CM040240.1:48731298-49013483 GCA_022545495.1 Chrysanthemum lavandulifolium | reverse complement strand
TCGAATGGGGTAGTTGAAAGAAAGAATAGAACCCTACAAGAAATGAGTCGCACCATGCTTAATCAGCAATCCATACCTCAAAAGTTTTGGTGCAATGCCGTTGATACTTCAACGTACATACTCAATCGAGTCTTAATTAGACCATTCTTAGGTAAAACTCCATATGAGTTACTTCTAGGCAAGAAGCCTACATTAAATCACTTTTGTAAGATATAGGATTTCACAAACACACTAAAAAATAATCACATGAGGCGTACAAGTTGTTTAGAGAGAGAAAGTTCTAGAGAGAGAAAGGGAAGAGAATCGGGAACTATGTGAAACAAAGAAAAATGGTATTGAAGCTCCAACCCTCTACCTTGGGAGGTAGAGGGTATTTATAGTGTCTTACAAATAAACGCCACCTACGGGCTGTGGATCAGGCATACAGTGGGTAAAGACCCGTCCGTCCTCCACGGTGTTACATAACAAACTACATAATAACATAACTTGACTACGACTACGAGCTTTCTAACGAATACATATACTTGAGGTGACCGACTCTTTAACTTTGAATTTTCTAATTCTAACAATCTCCCCTAAGGAGGTCACCTCAATTTACAATGAATACAAACATATATTACATTAGATTGTTCTAGGATTCTTGATTAAGTTCTTTGCTCAAGATGGCTCGTAGTCATGATTCTTCATGTTCCGCATGTTTGGATAATTTCAAGTGGAGGTCTTTAAGCGATCCACGTGATGATGAGTTTGAGCCGACTTTGAGATCATCGGCTAACATAAATCTCGACTCTTCTATTGTGGTGTTGGTATTATGTGATGTTGTGACATTTGGACCGACATGCTCACATTACGGATTATGATATATTCTCATTAGAGTAGCGGAAGCTTTTCTTGGTTCATGATATTTGCATCGGCATAGCGAAGCATGGAGTGAAAGTATCGAGTCGTTGAAGCACTTATCATGATTTCTTTAGAGATGAAAGTGTAGTGTGAGCATGCGACTATGGATTGACCGCTTCATTACGAAAAGTCGCAAGCGTCGGACGCACTGTATACAACGATTAGCAATAAAGTGCACGAAAATGTCTTTGATCACTTTCATTGAATTGAGGTACACGGCCCACGGTTCCCGTTGATCGATACAATCTTGCTGTGATCGGTATAATTCGAAGAATTTCCTTGTGAGGTTTAAATGTTCGCTCTAGTTGTTCTCAAAGCCGAACGTCAAGACAACACGGGTGAGTGAACCAAATTGAGATTCAGTGATTGATGAAAAGAGATTTGAAAAACAATCGTGTACCGCACAATAGAAATTGTTTGTGCAATACAACGAAGGTTTTAATGAAAATCAATTATCAATCATAACACCTTTTATTTTGAAATATTAGTACACAGTCGATGTGCTAAGGAAAAGAGTTATTAAGCATAACGACCGGTTTTTCAAAGGTATCCGTCAATCCATAACCTGAACCAGGATTGATTCATAATTATGAATCGCTCCATTGTTTCTGTTCAGTTGTCACATGGTTGATTGATGAGTGTCTAAATACTCATCATTTTTGTGTAATCTAAACTGCAAAATCATCTGAAAACACTCAGAAACACATCAAAATGATCAAAATATCACAAATCAGTGTTTTATGAGTTTTAAATGCAAAAAGATCAAAATCAGATGAAAAATGTATCAAGTTTGCAAAATTGGCGTTTAGTCCCCAAGTTTTAAAAGTTGTCAAATCTAGTCCTGGAATATCAAAATGTGGAATTTTATCATTCAAGGTCCCTAAAATATTCTAAGTTATCAAAAATGATCCTTGAATGATTCTTTGGTCAATTGGCAAGAAAGGTCCCTAAACTTTGGAAAATTGCAAAATTAGTCCTTGGACCTTTTAAAATGGATTTTATGCAAAAGTGGTCCTTGTATTATCAAAGTTTGTCAAGTTTGGTCCTTGTGAGAGCATTGGAAAAAGTTCAAGTTCAGTCCCTAAAGTTTGGTAGATTTGCAATTCTAGTCCTTGTATTATATTAAACCAAGCGGATCCTTATCATATATCAACCCAAGCCCAAAATCCAATCCTGGCCCAATCCATACCGGCCCTTTGATATCACACTTTGGTCAACATAAGTCAAACCAAGAGAAAACGCCCAAAACCGCCACTGTTCATCTCTCTCACATATCAACGCCAAACCGAAACCGAGATAGTTTTCCATGATTTACTCAACCTCCTTTACCTTGTTCCTCCACCTCCTCTAAACAACAAAACCTTTAATTATCTCAACCCACCTCATTAAAGCTCAAAGCGCTATGAAGAATTTTGGCGCCAAATATCCACTTGGACGGTTTTGATTCAATTCAGTGATTCAAGGGCTCAGATGAAGTGGGATTCAATCAGAAGCACATGGGGAGTCTGAAAAGTCTATAAAGATGAAGAGAGATGCAATGTATCAAGTATCTAGTGTAATTTTAAGTTTTCCTTAGTCGTTTTCTTTAATCCAAGTTTTATATTGTATGTTTTCAATTCCAAGTGTTTTGTTTAAGCTTATTAAGTGTATTTGAATCCTTTTACAAGTATCAATTTCAGTGTTCAAGTTATAAATTAGGTTTATGCAATTTTATGCTAAAAATCTCATGTTATTTGAATGATGTTTTAGTTGTTATTATGGACTAATTAAGCCACATAAGCTCTATAAAGCTTCTTCAAGCTTTTAGAAACTCTAAAACCAGTTTAGAATCAAAAATAGAAAATCACTAAAATACCAATTAAATAGTTCAAAATCAAAATCCATTGGAAATGGTGTACAGTGGGCGGGGGAATTGTGGATGGCCTTGGGTTAGTAGCTTAGTGGTAAGCTAATAGGGGTGTTCATTAGTTCTGATTCTCAGTTTTGAGCTTGGAAGCTTTTGTAAGCACCTTTGATCACTTTTGCATATCACTGTTATAGTTGTTAATTAGCTTAAATTTTTGTTTCTTTGTGTTATTCAGTCTTAATTAAGTGTAATTAAACATTAAAACCAGTGGTTGTTCTTTTAAAAGTTGTAGTTTATAAAAACTTAGTCTTATCAGTTAAATTAGCATAATCATAATTCTTGTGTCTCATGTTGTTAGTCCTGTTAGTTTATGCTTATTCAGTCTCATGTATTGATATAAAAGGTGCGAGATCGGTTTCATGGATTTATATTGTGTTTAGCTTTGAAAATTTCATAACGGTCAATATAAAGGTGCATTTGGAATTGCTAGTTTGAACTGTATCAAGTCTTGTTTGTATTGTTGTTTGTGCTAGCTTTGTGTCACATAAGTGTTCTATATCTCATCTCAGTCAAGAAAATTAGTGCTTGTTACATCAAAAGTCAAAATCTCTTTTATCCATTTCTCTTGTTAATTGTTGGAGTTTTTTTTAAGATCAAGGATCATGATTTTGTGTTAGCAAGTTGTTAATCTTGCTCAAATCAGTCTTATTTCACTTTATAACATCATATTCAATACTTAGAATCAGATCAAAATCCATCTTAGTCAACATTTTGGTTTTTATCAAAAAGTCAAATTGTCACTTGGGTCGTTTTTGAATAAAAAGATAATTTCCTTTGTGGGTTTGATATTAAGTTTTAGCTTAAAAGCTCTTAGGGTATTAGAGTATAGTTGCTAAACAAAATACAAAATGCTAGGTCTCGCTCATCGACTTGTTAAGTGCTTATTTTCCGACTTGTTGTGGATACTGTTTCATAATTGTGCCTGTGCACGGTTCATAGCTACTTTTATAAGCTCCCATAGAGCTTATTAGTTGACAAATCGGTGATCTTTGGTTCTTTGGGTAGCCAACCTAGCTATCTTGAGGTTCCAACTCTTGTTCTTCAATTTGCGACAATAGCTAGAGTGCAAGTAGCTTTAAGTTTGTCCCAATTCTGTCCTTATCATAAGTGCTTATTACCTTTTCAGTAGCTTATCAGTGTGCTTCTTTGTATATCTTAGCCTCATTTCTGTTCATTTAGCTTGTTTGCATCTACTTTGAGCTTCTGTTTCAGCTAGTAACCTTGTTTGAGCTTATTTCACCAAATAAGCTCATTTAAGCCACTGTTGGGATTTTAAGCCATCAAAACAGCTTATTTGTGACTTGTAAAATTTTGTGTTCATTAAAGTTTCATAATATCAGTATTAAAGTAGTTTTCAAAAGAAAATCGAGAAAAGTCCAATTAAAAATCGGTGATAGTGTTTATTTAATATTTCTTAGCTTTTTGATTTTTCTTTTCGACTTATTAATAAGCAAATCTTGTTTTCTATTTTCTTAGTTTTCTGTCATCATATAGTATTTTTAGAAAAGTTTCATATTTTTCTCTATCTTTTAGTATTTATTATAATTTTAATTAGTTAAAATAGTAATTAATTAGTAATAAATAATTAAAAGCATAAAAATATCTTTTCAGTTTTAAAATTAGTTTTATCTTATTGTAGATTTTCCAAGTTAAAATTTTATTTTTCCAAGTTTATTTTATATTTTCTAGTATTTAAGTGTATTTTAAATAATAATTAATTAGTAATAATTAGATAAAAAGTGTGAAAATATATTTTTAGTTTTAAAATTAGTTTTATAGTATTTTAGATTTTTCTGAATCATAAGTTTATTTTTCTAGCCTTATTTCCTATTTTCTTTTATTTTAGAGTATTTATTAAGTAGTTAAAATAGTTTTAATTAATAATAATTAATTAAATAGTTTTAAAAATAATTTTCTTTTCTAATAATTTTCTTTTATTTTAGGTTTCTAAAAATGTTATTTTATATTTTTAGGTCTTTTATTTCTTAGTTTTCACTTTTATTTTGTGCGTATCGTAGTTTTAAAACTTACGTTTACGTTTTCTTATCGATTGTTGTGCTTTCTGCATTACGTATTCCATTCCTTTCCAATCAATCGGTAGTGTAATATTTCTAATCATAACCTTTGGATCACTATCCTTAGTGATCATTCTATCCTCGAGTTTGTTTGACACACCATTGAGTCTCAGTGGGACATAACGACCAGGAATTCATTGTATTCTCGATCTTCATTGTATTTGTGTCCGAGCGGTTTAAGCTTCTTACGGTGGACCATTCACAAGTGGTCGGCTTGTGTGAGGTAACTTGACCGTAGTTCAAGATGAGATCAAATTTTGGCGCTACTGCGGGAGAGCTTTAAGCGTGTGTTTAGCCATTTCGGATCCATTGTTGCACATACCCACCATTTGTAAAAGTTTTTGTAAAGTTATTAAAAAAAAAAAAAAAAAATCAAAAGTTCATTAGCACTTTTCCTAAAGTGTTAAAACTCCAAAAAAAATATAAAACAACAAAACAATCGGAACGTTTTCTATTTTGTATTTTCTTTTAAGGTGATTCTTGAAGAGATACGATTTGGTTAAGCGGACGATAACAAAATATTGTCCAAAAGTTTTTGAACCCATTTGCACAAATCTTACCTCGTCTTTTCGGTGGTACTTAAAATATACATAAAATCAACCACCATAAATCAAGGCGAACAGACTTCCTAGCGGGGTGCGACCATAATAAGTTCCCGAACATCGATTTAAAACTTGCCTTTGTGTCACTTGTGATTTGGTGTACCTTTTTAAAAAGCCATTTCATTTGTGATTATTGGTTAAGTTCACTTGTCGTTTTGCCTCATTTGTTTTGAAAATTGATTTTATACATAGTGCATGCGCTCGTTCTTCGATTCTACAAGTCCACTTTCGAACTTGGAAACATTCCTCGTGAGCGTGAGGACGTTCGGCTCCTTCACCGTGGATGAGGCGTCTACCACCACCACCACCGTCGAAATGGCGGAAGACAAACCTATGAATGAGCTTCTCCAAGCACCCATCGAGGGTTACGGAGATGCCATTGTTGTCCCGACCATCGTGGTGACACTTTCGAGCTCAAAACCGGGTTGCTTAATCTAGTAACCCAAAGCCAATTCTATGGTTTTGAGCGGGATGATCCTCATGCACACATTCGATGGTTTAACAAGATAGCATCTACCATCAAGTACAAGAATGTCCCACATGAAGCTATCAAGCTTTTCCCATTCCCATTTTCTCAGAGGACAAGCCCGGAATTGGCGAGAAACAACCCCTCGTTCTATAGAGACATGGGAAGATCTTGTCACTAAGTTTGTCAACGAGTTCTATCCTCCATCCCGAACCACAAGTCTTAAGAATGAGATAATGAAATTTTCTCGGAGATTTGATGAATCATTCGGGAGGCATGGGATCGTTACAAAGAGTTGCCATGAGTGTCGCATCACGGTTTTACCGAATTAATGCAAATGGATACTTTCTATAATGGTCTCAATCGGACTAATCAAGACTCTTTGAATGCCTCCGCGGAGGTAATTTCTGAGCAAGACCACAAAAGAGGCCGTGCGGATCATTGAGAACAAATCTCAAGTCCGTCCTTTCGGAGCAAAGACATATCGGTCTCATCTTGGACCTTCTTCTTCTTCATCCCGTGAGTACATCTAGCACCGATGCTAAGATTGATAAACTCACAGACATTATTCGAGCTTTGGTTCTTGCTAACGGAAGAAAGTGACCTTCACTCGGACACCAAACACATCTTGAAGTGAAGAAAGTTGAGAGTTGTGTCACTTGTGGTGGTCCTCATGCTTACTACAATTGTACCGCCACCGATGGTAGTCCTTTTGAAGCCAATGCTCTAGCGGGTAGTTCACGACAAGGAGGTAATCAATACCATCCTCAAAATGAACCACACTACCGTGCTAACACTAATCGAGTACCACCGGTTTAACCAAAATCACAACATGCAAAGCGAATCGAACCAACCAAGAATGAACCAAGGTTATCAAAACCAAGGTAATTTCTATCCTGGACCCAATCAAGGTTTTCAACATCAAGGAAACCTTCATCAAAACAATTTCAATCGGGGAATCAATTTCATGGGAATATGAATCCTAATCAAGGGAATTTTGGCTATAATCAAAACATACGACCTCAAATTGTCCCTCCAGCTCCTCCGTCATTACTCCTCGGGACCATCATCGATGAGTTCTTCAAGCAGTTCATGAAATCCCAAGATGAAATGAGCAGGTTGTTGGTCGGTCGATTGCGATCTTAAGAAGTCTTTAAATGATCAACCCTCGGGCTCGGGAAAACTTCCGAGCAACACGATCGCTAACCGAGGCGATGCTAAAGCGATCACAACCGAAGTGGTGTTTCATATGATGGACTCTTGTTCCTACTACCTCTTCTTCTTCTTCTCTCCCAAAGGTAGTGGACGGTGAACCTCCGACACACAATGGACCTCGACTCCAATGCCTCCTCCACTGTGCCAATGAGTCAAGTTACCAAGGAAACAACGGACAAAGTGCATTATTCTAGCCCACGAAGTACCGCGACACGTCCAACCTTGGTAGTCCAACCTTAAGTTGTCCGAAACCCAAGTCTAATCAAGGAGTTGTTTTGAACCTCCCGTAGCTCTGTTGAGAATCAATCCAAATCTTCTATTCCTTACCCATCACGTTTGAATGAACAAAAGCTCATGAGAAAGCTAGTCATCAAATGGATAAATTTTCCAAATTTTCCAAGAGTTACACTTTGACATAAGCTGCGGATGCTATCATCTTGATGCCCAAGTTTGCATCGACTCTCAAACACATGTTAAGCAATAAGGAAAAGTTGTTTGAAATGGCAAAGACTCCTCTTAACGAGCGCTTTCGTGATTATTCGAAGAAGCTTCGGAAAAACTTGGAGATCGGGAAATTTCTCCTACCTTGTGTATTCAGGAATGGTTGAATGCTTTGCCCTAGCAGATCTTGGTGCAAGCATAAACCTTATGCCTTATTCGGTGTGGAAGAAACTTTCTCTTAGGAACTCACTCCTACATGCATGACTCTCGAGCTTGCGAGATCGTTCCATATCCCGTCCTCTTGGCATTCTCGAGGGCGTATTTGTAATAGGAAAGTTCCATTTTCCATCGACTTCGTGGTTGTTGATTTTGATGCCGATCATCGGGTTCCTCTCATTGTTGGTCGAGGATTCACGAGCGGGCCGTGCTCTCATAGATGTATTTGAGCAGAAATCACATTGCGCGTTGGTAATGAAGCTGTCACCTTCAACCTTGACCAAACTTCGAGGTACTCCGCAAATTATGATTCTGAATCGGTTAACCGAATAGATATCATTGATGTTGCTTCTGACGAGTACTCTCAAGAAGTTCTTGGTTATGCTCATAATTCTGTGAGTAGGGATACCACCACATCTTCTCAACCTATCATAGCCAATTCTACTACTTCTCTCACTCCGTTTGAGGGAAGTGACTCCATCTCGGAAGAGATTGAGGCATACTTGGCTAGTGATTCTGTTCCATGGGAAATTGATCATGCTCCAATAGATATTGAGGGTGACATACTTCTTATTGAGAAGTTGCTTAATGGTGATCCATCATCAACCCCTCACCCTAGTGATTCAATCCCAGTTGAGATTAATCAAAATGAGATTAATCTGGAGGAGATATTCTTCAAGAGAAATTGTTAAATCTGGACACTTCTCCTCCTCTCCCTCCCATCAAACTTCATAACAAGGAAGTCAAGTCAGTTGAGAAAAGCGAAGAATTTCTGAGGTTGAGCTAAGGACTTACCTCCTCATCTCGAGTATGCATTCCTTGAAGGTGATGATAAATTACCGTCATTATTTCCGAGATTTGAGTAAAGATGAAAAAGTTGCTCATAAAGGTCTTGAAGTCACACAAGCAAGCAATTGCTTGGAAACTCTCCGACATCAAGGGTATCAACCACGAGTTTTGTACTCATAAAATCTTGATGGAGGATGACTTTAAACCAGAGTTCAACATCGAGACGCAGTGAATCCAAAATCCATGATGTTATTAAACAAGAGGTTATCAAACTTCTTGATGCGGGATTGATTTACCCGATCTCGAACGAGTCCTTGGGTCACCCAATTCATTGTGTTCGAAAAAGGGTGGCATTCTTGTTATCACAAATGAAGATAACGAGTTAATTCCAACTCGATTGGTGACGGGATGGCGAGTTTGCATCGACTATCGTAAGTTGAATGGCGCCACCCGTAAAGACCATTTTCCTCACCCTTCATGGACGGATGCTTGAGAGATTAGCGAGGAGCGAATACTATTGTTTCCTTGATGGTTTCTCGGGTTACTTTCAGATCCTATTGATCCACGGGATCAAGAAGACACATTCACTTGCCCATACGGAACTTTTGCCTACAAGCGTATGCCTTTTGGCTTATGTAATGCTCACAGCACGTTCCAACGATGTATGATGGCCATATTCCACGACATGATCGGAAACAATGGAAGTGTTTATGGATGACTTCTCGGTCATTGGGATTCTTTTCAATCATGTCTCTCCCATTTAGATAAAATGCTTCAAAGGTGTGAAGACACCAATCTTTGTCTAAAGCGGGAGAAGAGCCAATTTATGGTCAAAGAAGGCATTGTCCTTGGCCATAAGATTTCCAAACGGGATTGAGGTAGATAGAGCAAAAGTTGATGTTATTGCTAAGTCGCCTCATCCTACTACCGTCAAAGGTATTAGGAGTTTTTAGGTCATGCCGGTTTCTATCGTAGATTCATTCAAGATTTTTCTAAAATCGCTTGACCTATGACCCATCTTCTTGAAAAGGATGCTCCTTTTATCTTCTCACCCGAGTGCATCATAGCTTTTGAAACATTGAAGAAAAAGCTATGAAGCACCCATTCTCGTTGCTCCGATGGGACTTGCCTTTTGAGCTCATGTGCGATGCAAGTGATTTTGCTATCAGTGCAGGTCCTAGGGCAACGAAGAAACAAGCATTTTCACCTATCCACTACGCAAGTAAGACTATGGTGAAGCTCAAACTCATTACACCACCACGGAAAAAGAGCTATTAGCCGTGGTGTATGCATTTGAGAAGTTTCGCCATACTTAATCTTGACCAAATGTGTAGTGTATACGGATCACTCGGCTCTCAAATATCTCTTTGCAAAACAAGATGCAAAGCCGAGATTACTTCGTTGGATTCTCCTCCTCCAAGAATTTGATATCATTATACGTGATAAAAAGGAGCCGAGAATCTAGCTGCGATCATCTGTCGATTAGAAAACCCTCACCAAGATGTTTTCGAGAAAAGGAAATAAATGAAACATTTCCTCTCGAGACACTCAATGCGGTTTCTTTTCGTGGAAATTCTACCACCCATGGTTTCTTGACTTCGCAAATTACCATGCGGGTAACTTCATGTGAAAGGGATGTCGACCAACGGAAGAACAAATTCTTCAAAGATGTTAAACATTATTTCGGGACAACCCTTTCTTGTTCAAAATCTGTGCGGATCAAGTCATCCGGCGGTGTGTTTATGGACGAGAAGCTATTGACATTCTCACGACTTGCCATCTTTGGACCCACGGGGCCATCATAGTCCAAACTACACCGCCAAAAGGTGTTTGATTCCGGGTTCTATTGGCCCACAATCTATAAGGATGCCCACGAATTTGTCAAAGCTCGTGACGCTTGTCAACGTCATGGTAATATCTCTCAAAGGAATGAAATGCCACAAAATGCCATTCAAGTTTGTGAGATATTTGACATATAGGGTATTGATTTTATGGGGCCATTTCCATCTTCTCGTGGAAACAAGTACATACTAGTGGTCATTGACTATCTGTCAAAATGGGTTGAAGCAAAAGCTTTACCCACCAATGATGCCGAGTTGTTGTGAAGTTTTGAAATCTCTTTTGCGGTTTGGAACTCCAGGAAGCGATAATCGGTGATCGTGGTACACATTTTGTAATGACCAATTTGAAAGAGTCATGCAAAAGTATGGTGTTACCATCGTCTCTCTCGCATACCACCCCAAACAAGTGGGCGGTGGAAGTTTCAAACCGTGGTATTAAAGAATCCTTGAAAGGACGATGGTAAAATCGTGCATCTGGTTGGATAAGCTTGATGGCGCACTCGGGCCTTCCGTCTGACTTACAAAACACCCATCGGTGTACTCCATACAAGCTAGTGTACGAAGGCATGTCATCTTCCGATCGAGTTAGAGCACAAGGCATCTGGGCCTTAAAGCATGCAAACTTGATATCTGAGACGGTGGTGATCATAGAAAGTTCAAATGAATGAATTAAATGAACTTGTGATCAAGCTTACGAGAACTCTTTGATCTACAAACAAAAGACAAAGAAGATTCATGACTCAAGATCAAGAACCGCGTTTTCAACATTGGTGATCGAGTCCTTCTTTTCAATTCAAGATTGAAGATTTTCTGGAAAGCTTAAGTCCCACTGGTGCGGTCCATTCACCATTGCTAAGGTTTATCCTTATGGTACCGTTGAGTTATCTCAACCCGATGGTCCTAATTTTAAAGTAAATGGTCATCGAGTGAAGCATTACTTTGGAGGACATTCCCCGTGGTTGTCCGGATCTACAAACCTTTCCCATGAACCAATGAATGCGGGGATCGAGTCAAGCTAGTGACTCGGGAATTAAAAACATTAGCACGCACCATATGGGTTTTCACCCATATTTACATCTTCTTACCCCCTTTCTACCACCTAGTGTGGGGAGTTTCCCATAGCTGTTGTATATAAAATCAAGTAAAAAAAAAAAAAAAAAAAAAAATCCTTTCAAATAATGGCGTAGTATTTTCCTTTTACGTTCTCGGTTTGACATACATGGTGTACTGAATATTGAGGGCAATATTCATTTCTTAGTGTGGGGGAATTCTCACGAATTTCATGTATTATCTACCCAATTCCCGTTTTGGCCAAAATTTTTTTTGGAGTAAGTGTTTTCACTTACTCATCTTGGTTATCGATCCGCCATGTACGTAAGACAAAAGGATTAGCTAATCTAGAGCAAGCGGCTCTTGGTAAAGATTTCTCAAATCCGTTTATATGGCTTGCAATTTGCCCAAAATTGTATGGTGCTCAACTCACCATATCCTAAAAAGTGAAGAGTTGGCTAGCCGCAAGGTTATGGCTTGTGGTAAAGGCGATGGAAAAACCATAATTGGTATTGACTCACCAAAGATAATTACGATAATTTATCTAAGAGTTGGCTAGTCCGAATGGTACGGCACGGTAAAGACACATCAAATCCGTTATATGGTTTATGATTTGCCAATAAATCATTTGGTTATCGTTGTACCAAGATTCTTACTTGAATCAAAACAATTGGCTACTCCGAGTGATGGCTTTTGGTAAAGAGTTTTCAAATCCATCAAAGTTTTCTCAAATCATTGCTAGGGACTAGCAATATCTCGATGTGGGGATTGATGAGTGTCTAAATACTCATCATTTTGTGTAATCTAAAGCGCAAAATCATCGAAAACACTCGAAACACATCAAAATGATCAAAATATCACAAATCGGTGTTTTATGAGTTTTAAATGCAAAAAGATCAAAATCAGATGAAAAATGTATCAAGTTTGCAAAATTGGCAGTTTTAGTCCCCCAAGTTTTAAAAGTTGTCAAATCTAGTCCCTGGAATATCAAAATGTGGAATTTTATCATTCAAGGTCCCTAAAATATTCTAAGTTATCAAAAATGATCCTTGAATGATTCTTTGGTCAATTGGCAAGAAAGGTCCCTAAACTTTGGAAAATTGCAAAATTAGTCCTTGGACCTTTTAAAATGGATTTTATGCAAAAGTGGTCCTTGTATTATCAAAGTTTGTCAAGTTTGGTCCTTGTGAGAGCATTGGAAAAAGTTCAAGTTCGGTCCCCTAAAGTTTGGTAGATTTGCAATTCTAGTCCTTGTATTCTATTAAACCAAGCGGATCCTTATCATATATCAACCCAAGCCCAAAATCCAATCCTTGGCCCAATCCATACCCGCCCTTTGATATCACACTTTGGTCAGCGTAAGTCAAACCAAGAGAAAACAGCGCCAAAAGCCATTGTTCATCTCTCTCACATATCAACGCCAAACCGAAACCGAGATAGTTTTCCATGATTTACTCAACCTCCCTTTACCTTGTTCCTCCACCTCCTCTAAACAACAAAACCTTTAATTATCTCAACCCACCTCATTAAAGCTCAAAGCTGCTATGAAGAATTTTGGCACCAAATATCCACTTGGACGGTTTTGATTCAATTCGATGATTCAAGGGCTCGGATGAAGTGGGATTCAATCGGAAGCACATGGGAGTCTGAAAAGTCTATAAAGATGAAGAGATGCAATGTATCAAGTATCTAGTGTAATTTTAAGTTTTCCTTAGTTGTTTTCTTTAATCCAAGTTTTATATTGTATGTTTTCAATTCCAAGTGTTTTGTTTAAGCTTATTAAGTGTATTTGAATCCTTTTACAAGTATCAATTTAGGTGTTCAAGTTATAAATTCGGTTTTATGCAATTTTATGCTCAAAAATCTCATGTTATTTGAATGATGTTTTAGTTGTTATTATGGACTAATTAAGCCACATAAGCTCTATAAAGCTTCTTCAAGCTTTTAGAAACTCTAAAACCAGTTTAGAATCAAAATAGAAAATCACTAAAAATACCAATTAAATAGTTCAAAATCAAAATCCATTGGAAATGGTGTACACAGTGGAGCGGGGTGAATTGTGGATGGCCTTGGGTTAGTAGCTTAGTGGTAAGCTAATAGGGTGTTCATTAGTTACGATTCTCGGTTTTGAGCTTGGAAGCGAACTAAGGAGGTAATGGAAGCGATTCATGCTCATTTCGATGAACTCACGGAGATGGCTTACGAGTATATGACTTAGAACCCGGTCACAACCGTTTAAACTTCCTCAACCCCATCATCGGTGAAGAAAGCCCTCACTAACTCGTCAACAAATGGAAAGGTTATTTGCTCCTACGTTGCGTGATGATATTGATGAGCGTGCTCCGGTGTATCCATTGTCTCATTGCACAACCCGATAATATTCCTATACGATACACTGCTACAACAACTCGTTGAAGATGCACCTACACCAATTGACTCCAACACAACAGTTGAACACACCGCTTCCAACAATGATGAACCGGTGATGATATTCGAATGAAGTACCCCACCTGTAGATTTTGATCCGTCGTTCTTGACCCGTTTGCCAATGAGGCTGCTTGCACGGATGTCGCGGAATCTTCAACAAACCATTTGAATCCTCGAATCGCACAATGTATACCAACATCAACCCTACACATAGATGGACAAAAGACCATCCTCGGCTAACATTATTGGCAACCCGAATCAACCGATCGTTACGAGACAACGTCTTCACTCGACGGTGAACATTGCATTTATGCACTCACCGTCCGCCAACTGAGCCTAAAAACATTAAAGACGCAATGACAAAAGACAATGGATTGAATCCATGCGGGAAGAACTCAACCAATTCAAGCGTCTTGAAGTATGGGAGCTGGTTGAAAGACCAGCAGGGTCTCGTCATTGGTCTAAAATGGATTTGGAAAAACAAATTGGATCTTTGAAGGGCGTCATCCGAAACAAGTCACGTCTAGTTGCTAAGGGTTATCGTCGAGAAAAAGGAATAGACTTTGAAGAATCTTTTGCTCGGTTGCTCGTCTTGAGGTCGTTTCGGATATTTCTCGCGTTCGCGACTCATATGAACATGACGGTCTATCGAGATGGATGTCAAAACGGCGTTTCTCAATGGGCAACTTAAAAAGCGGTCTATGTCACCAACCGGATGGATTCGTTGATCACGAGTTCCCGAACCATGTCTACAAACCGAACAAAGCTCTTTATGGTTTCAAACAAGCCCCTCGGGCATGATACGATAAGCTATCATCTTTCCTCATTGCCAATAATTTCACCAAAGGCTCGGTTGACCCAACTCTTTTATACAATATCACGGGCACACATCTTAATTGTTCAAATTCGTGGATGACATTGATTTCTCCCGAACCACCTTCTTTTATTTCTCCTCACGCTTATCAACCGCTTGTGTACGGTCAACCGTAAATGATCATGAGAAAATGAATGTTTACCAAGGATTAAAATATCCTTGGATCGTTTATGTCCCGGTGAGGTGTGATATCCCGAATACAACGATCGTGTGATAAAATGATATGATCAAGAATGTACAAAAGCAGAATCGATTGACTAACTCTAGGAATGTGAATAATAATAGCTCATCATACTACTTTGTTAAAACGCATAATCGAAACCTAAAACGTAAAAGATATACAAACGACGTTTAACATAAATTAAACGTAAACGTATAAAACAAAATGATTATAACTATAATAGAGATTTACAAGTCTAAGCGACTTAAATGCAAATTAAATAAGATTAAAATATTTAACTATAATTTACAAGTATATACAAAAGTTAAGAAAACTAAAAACTAAAACATATATGAATACATAATAATTACATAAATGTAACAAAAATAAAATAAGAAAAGGATTATAATTATGCTAAGGAAATATAAAATATCAAAATTTGAAGTCATTTTAATTTATTTTACAATTGTTTACCGATTAAAATCTAAAACTCACGCTTACTAAATTTTATGTAAACGCACAAAATAAAACGTGAATTAGGTCCAATACAACTCCCACAAATGTGAAAATTATATTTTAGAATCCTAAAAGATAAGAAAATTATTAGAAAATAAAATAAATTTTACACTATTAAATTAATTAATATAAATTAAAATGAATTAAATGTATTAAAATGAATTAAATAATAATAAAATCTAAAATTAACTTAAATAAATGAAATAAAGAATTTGAAAATTTAAAATATCATAAAATGAATTTAGAAACTGAAAATGTATTTTTTACACAATTATTCTATTTATTATTAATTATTTACTATTATTAAGTATTAAAAACTATTATTATTTATTAAAAATACTAAATGAATAAAGAAAAATCTGAAACTTTTTACAAAATTCTAAAATAAATACAAGAAGCTAGGAAAAGTATAAAAATGGTAGCTTATGTACAAAAATAAGCTAATGGGCAATAAGCTCCAAAATAGAAGCTATCACTTAAGCTTATAAATGGTTCTTTTTAGCTTTTACATTTCTGGACTAATTATACAGTAATATAATACATATTAGATGAAAAATAAGCTTTACAAACTTGAAATCAAGCACTATAAGAGCTTATGAGCCCAACAGTTAAGCTTTTGGCTTGACTGTTGGAGCTCAAGCTTGGAATAAGCTCTAAATAAGCTATACAGCTAAAACAAAAGGTAAAATAGGATATATACAAGTCCAATGGGTCATTATAAACAAGGAAATTGGATGAAATGGTGTGAGCTTATGGTTTAGACAATCAAGCTTTGGCTTGACTTGGATGGAATGAGGCTCACAGAGCCTGTAATAAGCTCCCACAGAAAAATAAAAGGAAAAAATATATGAATACAAGCTATAAGGACAAGTATGTACAAGGCAGTGCAAGTGGCATTTACCTAAAAGCTTGAAATAAGCTAATAAGCAAATCCATATCACCACAGATCTTTGAAGCGATACTTTCTTTAAAATGGGACAAACAAGAGCTCCATGCACCTAGTGAATAAGTCGCAACATGAAATTAAAGGCGGGATCATGAAGGCGGGTTGCTAAGCTTCCTAAAAAGCTAGGCCACTCAACCCATGGATCTTTTATGAGCTTGTAAGAGCTTGAAGGAATGGTGTAAATGGATCGCATAAGCGGTCCATTGTTGTGAATGGGCAAACATCAAGCTCTAATAGACCTATCAAATAAGCTCATGATAGCTCAACTTATATTGAGGCATTGATATGGTTGCTAGGCTTTTTTAAAAGCCAAGAGCTCACAAGCTCAAGCTCATTAAGGAGCTTATAAGAACTTATTTAACAAGCCCCACTCAACTGCTTGCTTCAGGTTGAGTGGTCAAAATGGGACAAAATAGATGGAGAGATTAAGCTAGGTGAATAAGTTAAAAGCGAAAAATAAACAAACATACAACAAATAGGCCACACAGCAACATAAAGAAACCAGTACACAAGCTAGGGTCAAGTCATGAAGCTCGCAAGCTCATGAACTTGACTCCTAAACCTCGTGGTGCGAGGCATAACTAGGCACAAATAAGCTAAAAATTAAGCACTAAAACATGACATTCCAAGATAAACAAAATATAATGAGCTAGATTAGCAACACATCTAAAACATACCAAAAGCACGAACTTGAAATTAAATAACAAAGACACAATAAAATTACTAAGTTTATTCAAAATCGACTTAATTGAAAATTGACTTTTAACTAAAAACTAAAAGTTGACTAAAGTGAATTTATAAATTAAACTCTTGATTAAACATGATATATTAAAGTATAAGGACATGAAATAAAGCTAATTTAACAACTTTTAAACAGATAAACAAGATTTTAGGTTGTGACAACTTCAAAGTACTCATAATGAGACAATCAAGAGTCATTTGACTTTCTACCATGCTATACTCTTTAGTTAGTGTTTCACCGAGTCATTAAGATCATATCATGCATATATCAAACAAGAAAACACACAATAATGCTCATAATACGATCATCTATCAAAACCAAACAATCCTTATATGAAATTTAAATGAGCTAAACATTACATATGACGAGTAAACATCATTTATCAAATCCAAGATCCAAGGTGTCAAAATGGATCTTTTCACCCTAAACCGGATGTCAAACAAGCTTATGCCTATGATTATCAAAATCAAGTTTTTGAGTGAAAATGCAATATTCAAGCACAATCAATTCCAAAACATAAACAACCTATATTAAGCTATAACATGACTAACAAACAATAAAGAAACATAAACATGAGGATTAAAGCCTTAAAAGCATCAAACAAGAAATGTAAAAATTAAGAACATTGCTTACAAGATGCATTAAGTCGAGAAACATGGAACCAAAGGCAAGGTTACACCCAATAGCCTCCCATCAAGCTCCTAATACCCTTAGCAATCCAAATTAACCCCTTCATCATCTTCTTCATGATCACTCTATTTTTGATTTTCATTGATTTTCTTGATTTTATATGATTTTTCGAATTTAAAGACTAAGCTTGTTTATATGAATCTAAAAACCGAATGAGCTTTTGTCAAGAGCTTATGTAGCTTAAAGAATCCACAAAACAACTAGTTAACTAGAATTCGAATAACATGAAAATTTAAGGAAATAAGCAAAACTTAAACCGAGATTTACTCGAATTAAACCTGAAATAAAGGTTTCATTACACTAATTTGAAGAAATGTACAACATGAAAAACTTTAAAAGACATTGAAATTAAAGAAAGCTTTAAAAACTATACTACTTGACTAATGGCTAGTCCAAAAGTGTCTTTTCTCTTTTCTTCTTCCTTTTATACCCCAAACCGCTTCTCACTTCTTGATTGTTTCCCACCACCTTCCAACCATTGGATCACTCTAACTCATCAAAACCGTCCACATGTTATTTTGGCGCCAAATATTTCTTTTGAGCGAGGTTTAGACATTAAGGAAGAAAAAATGGGTTTGGTTCAATCAATTAAGGGTATTTGGAGTTTAGAGGAGGTGGAGGGACAAGGAATGGGAGGGGTTGAATTGGGGTGAAAACCACTCACGGTTTTGAATATCCGTGGGGAAGAGGAGTGCTCTGATGGTAGCCGGTTTTGAGCAGCGTTTAGGGTGGGTTTGACCTGCGTTGACCGGGTATTAATAATCACAAAGGGGCGGGTCATAGTTTGGGCCAAGGTGGGTTTGGGCCTTGGATTTGGGTTTGATATAATGATAAGGATCCGTTTGGTTTAGATGGTAACAATAAGGACCAATTTTGTAATTACACCAAACTTCAAGGACTGATTTTGATAATTTTCCAAACTTCTCACAAGGACTAAACTTGCCATAACACAATTACACAAGGACCAAAGTTGTATATTTATTGTATTTTTAAACTTTAAGGACCTTAAATGTAATTTTTGGATCTTTAGGGACTAAAGTTGTAAATTTCCCAAAAGTTATCAAATTGTTCCATTTGTTAAATCATGCATAGTACAAGGGTATTATTTGTAAAATTCCAAGTTTTGAATACCCAGGGACCATTTTTGCCAATTTTGTAACTTGAGCGGTAAAAATTGCCATTTTGTGTAAACTTTTATCCAGGGGTGTTTTGTGAACATTTTTGATTTCCCAAGGACTTAAGTTGACTTTTCATTCATTTAAAACATTTAGGGACTAGTTTTGACAATTTGAGTAACTTCAGGGACTGAAAATGACAATTGTTGTGAAATTGATCAATTTTCACTTGTTTTTCAATCTTTTGTACTGAATCACATAAAACACATTTAAATGATATTTATAACATTTTGAGAGTCATTTGTGTGTTTTGGTTGTTTTGTGGGTTTATATAATACAAATATATGTGTATTTAGACACATATCAAATCCCCACACTAAACTATTGCTAGTCCCTAGCAATCTTTTGAGATTTTAATGGATTTTAAAACTCTTTACCAAAAGCCATCACTACGGAGTAGCCAAATGTTTCAATTCAAGTTAGAACCTTGGTACATCGATAACCAAATGATTTTGAGCAAATCATAAGTCAGAACGGATTTGATGTGTCTTTACCGAGCCGCACCTTACGGACTAGCCAACTCTTAGATAAATTATCAGAATTATCTTTGGTGAGCTGAATACCAATTATGGTTTTTCCACCGCCTTTACCACAAGCCATAATCTTGTGGGCTAGCCAACTCTTCACTTGTTAGGATATGGTGAGTTGAATACCATACAATTTTGGGCAAATTGCAAGCCATATAAACGGATTTGATATATCTTTACCAAGAGCCGTTTGCTCCTGGATTAGCCAATCCTTTGTTTATCAAACATGGTGGACTGATTACCATTTGTTGTGTTTAGTACATAGTACTTCCACTAAAAAAAATTTAAATATTGGCCATTTTGGGGGAAAAAGGGACTAAAAGGGTACATTTATGATCAAATTCGCCAGAATTTCCCCCCCACACTTAGAAATGAATATTGTCCTCAATATTCAAAGTATGGAAACACAACAATTATTTTATTTTTTCTGTATTTACAATTTTCAAAGTTTTTATATATACAACAGGTGGGTTATTACCCCCACACTTAGATGGTAGAAAGGGGAAAAAGACAGAAATATGGGTGAAAACCCATATGGTGTGGCTTGTTTTTGATAACCAAGTCATTAGCTTGACTCGATCCCCGCATTCATTGGTTCATGGGGAAACTGAGTGGGACTGCCACTCAAAGATTGGGTGAGAAATTGGAGTGGGATTGCCACTCACGAATTATGAAATTCATCACTTAAGATGAGTCTAAGAATCTTAGAAAGAAACTTAGAAAGAGCGAGAAGAATCTTTTGATTTTTGATTTTATAAAAGAATTGGAAAATATTTTTGTATTTTAAGGTTTATATATATATGTACAAAAGAAATTCTAACAACCGCCCCTCGAAGGGAATCTGGTCCGACAGAGCTCAAGAATCAGAAATGACCAACAACCAAATGTTGTAACCGAGGGACTTATCAAACTGGGCAAGTTGTGTGCAAAGGAAAAATGTTTTTGTATTTTATATTGTTTTGAAATAGACCTAGGAAATATATTATATATAATATATACAAGTATTTTATATTGGATAGATATAAAACACAAGATCGTTCTGTACAAGTCACACCTCACTAGCCTCCCGTGGCTAAAATTTGATTTCTCCCGAACCACCTTCTTTTATTTCTCCGTCACGCTTATCAACCGCTTGTGTACGGTCAACCGTAATGATGATAAAAGGGAGACGGCCGGGAGAAAATGAATGTTTACCAAGGATTAAAATATCCTTGGATCGTTTATGTCTGGTGAGGCGTGATATCCACGAATACAACGATCGTGTGATAAAATGATATGATCAAGAATGTACAAAAGCAGGAATCGATTGACTAACTCTAGGAATGTGAATAATAATAGCTCATCACGACTACTTTGTTAAAAGCGTACAATCGAAACCTAAAAGCGTAAAGATATACAAGCGTCGTTTAACTAAATTAAGCGTAAACGTATAAAAACAAAATGATTATAACTATAATAGAGATTTACAAGTCTAAGCGACTTAAATGCAAATTAAATAATATTAAAATATTTAACTATAATTTACAAGTATATACAAAAGTTAAGAAAACTAAAAACTAAAACATATATGAATACATAATAATTACATAAATGTAACAAAAATAAAATAAGAAAAGGATTATAATTATACTAAGGAAATATAAAAATATCAAAATTTTGAAGTCATTTTAATTCTATTTTTACAATTGTTTACCGATTAAAATCTAAAACTCACGTTTACTAAATTTTATGTAAGCGTACAAAATAAAAATGTGAATTCGGTCAATACAACTCCACAAATGTGAAAATTATATTTTTAGAATCCTAAAAAGATAAGAAAATTATTAGAAAATAAAAATAAATTTTTACACTATTAAATTAATTAATATAAATTAAAAATGAATTAAATGTATTAAAAATGAATTAAATAATAATAAAATCTAAAATTAACTTAAATAAATGAAATAAAGAATTTGAAAAATTTAAAATATCATAAAATGAATTTAGAAACTGAAAATGTATTTTTTACACAATTATTCTATTTATTATTAATTATTTACTATTATTAAGTATTAAAACTATTATTATTTATTAAAAATACTAAATGAATAAAGAAAATCAAACTTTTACAAAATTCTAAAATAAATACAAGAAGCTAGGAAAAGTATAAAATGGTAGCTTATGTACAAAAATAAGCTAATGGGCAATAAGCTCCAAAATAGAAGCTATCACTTAAGCTTATAAATGGTTCTTTTAGCTTTTTCTTTTTCGGACTAATTATATATAATATTATACATATTAGATGAAAAATAAGCTTTACAAACTTGAAATAAGCACTATAAGAGCTTATGAGCCCAACAGTTAAGCTTTTGGCTTGACTGTTGGAGCTCAAGCTTGGAATAAGCTCTAAATAAGCTATACAGCTAAAACAAAAGGTAAAATAGGATATATACAAGTCCAATGGGTCATTATAAACAAGGAAATTGGACAGAAATGGTGTGAGCTTATGGTTTAGACAATCAAGCTTTTGGCTTGACTTGGATGGAATTGAGGCTTCACAGAGCCTGTAATAAGCTCCCCACAGGAAATAAAAGGGAAAAATATATGAATACAAGCTATGGTTGGACAAGTAAAAACAAGGTATCTTGTGCGAGTGGCATTTACCTAAAAGCTTGAAATAAGCTAATAAGCAATCCATATCACCACAAGATGGACAAGATATACCGAAAATGGGACAAACAAGAAGCTCCATGCAACCTAGTAAATAAGCTGCAACATGAAATTAAAGGCGGGATCATAAAGCGGGTTGCTAGGCTTCCTAAAAGCTAAGCCACTCAACCCATGGATCTTTTATGAGCTTGTGAGAGCTTGTGGAAATGGTGTAAATACCGCATAAGCATCCATTGTTGTGAATGGGCAAACATCAAGCTCTAATAGACCTATCAAATAAGCTCATAATAGCTCAACTTATATTGAGGCATTGATATGGTTGCTAGGCTTTTTAAAAGCCAAGAGCTCACAAGCTCAAGCTCATTAAGGAGCTTATAAGAACTTGATTACAAGCCCACTCAACCTGTTTGCTTCAGTTGAGTGGTCAAAATCAGGACAAAATAGATGGAGAGATTAAGCTATCTGAATAAGCTAAAAGCGAAAAATAAACAAACATACAACAAATAGGCCACACAGGCAACATAAAGAAACCAAGTACACAAGCTAGGGTCAAGTCATGAAGCTTCTGCAAGCTCATGAACTTGACTCCTAAACCCGTGGTGCCAGGGCATAACTAGGCACAAATAAGCTAAAAATTAAGCACTAAAACATGACATTCCAAGATAAACAAAAATATAATAAGCTAGATTAGCAACACATCTAAAACATACCAAAAGCACAGAACTTGAAATTAAATAACAAAGACACAATAAAATTACTAAGTTTATTCAAAATCGACTTAATTGAAAATTGACTTTTTAACTAAAAACTAAAAGTTGACTAAAGTGAATTTAGAAATTAAACTACTGATTAAACATGATATATTAAAGTATAAGGACATGAAATAAAGCTAATTTAACAACTTTTAAACAGATAAACAAGATTTTAGGTTGTGACAACTTCAAAGTACTCATAATGAGACAATAAGAGTCATTTTGACTTTCTACCATGCTATACTCTTTAGTTAGTGTTTCACTGAGTCATTAAGATCATATCATGCATATATCAAACAAGAAAAACACACAATAATGCCTGTAACACAGATCATCTATCAAAACCAAACAATCCTTATATGAAATTTAAATGAGCTAAACATTACATATGACTGAGTAAACATCATTTATCAAATCCAGAAGATCCAAGGTGTCAAAATGGATCTTTTTCAGCCTAAACCAGATGTCAAACAAGCTTATGCCTATGATTATCAAAAATCAAGTTTTTGACAGTGAAAATGCAATATTCAAGCACAATCAATTCCAAAACATAAACAACCTATATTAAGCTATAACATGACTAACAAACAATAAAGAAACACAGAAACATGAGGATTAAAGCCTTAAAAGCACTGAAACAGTAAAATGTAAAAATTAAGAAAATTGCTTACAAGATGCATTAAAGAGAAACATGGAACCAAAGGCAAGGTTACACCCAATAGCCTCCCATCAAGCTCCTAATACCCTTAGCAATCCAAATTAACCCCGCTTCATCATCTTCTTCATTAACCCACTATTTTTGATTTTCATTGATTTTCTTGATTTTATATGATTTTCAATTTAAAGACTAAGCTTGTTTATATGAATCTAAAAGCCGAAAAAGCTTTTGTCAAGAGCTTATGTAGCTTAAAGAATCCAATAAACAACTAGTTAACTTGAAATTAAATAACATGAAAATTTAAAGGAAATAAGCAAAAAACTTGAAACCGAAATTAACTTGAATTAAACCGAAAAGAACATTTCATTACACTAATTTGAAGAAAAGTACAACATGAAAACTGTAAAAGACATTGAAATTAAAGAAAGCTTTAAAAACTATACTACTTGACTAATGGCTAGTCCAAAAGTATCTTTTCTCTTTCTTTTCTTCTTCCTTTTATACCCCAATTGATCCTCTCCACTTCCTTAGTTGTTTCCCACTTTTATCCGACCATTGATCACTCTAACTCATCAAAACCATCCACATGTTATTTTGGCGCCAAATATTTCTTTTGTGGAATTGAGGTTTAGACATTAAATGGGTTTGGTTCAATCAATTAAGGGTATTTGGAGTTTAGAGGAGGTGGAGGGACAAGGAATGGGAGGGGTTGAATTGGGGTGAAAACCACTCTGGTTTTGAATATCCGGTGGAGGGGGAAGAGGTAAGTGCTACGGTGGTACCGAGTGGTTTTTGAGCGTTTAGTGGTGGGTTTGATTTTGCGTTGACCGGTATTAATAATCACAAAGGGGCCGGGTCATAGTTTGGGCCAAGGTTGGGTTTGGGCCTTGGATTTGGGTTTGATATAATGATAAGGATCCGTTTGGTTTAGATGGTAACAATAAGGACCAATTTTGTAATTACACCAAACTTCAAGGACTGATTTTGATAATTTTTCCAAACTTCTCACAAGGACTAAACTTGCCATAACATAATTACACAAGGACCAAAGTTGTATATTTATTGTATTTTTAAACTTTAAGGACCTTAAATGTAATTTTGGATCTTTAGGGACTAAAGTTGTAAATTTCCCAAAAGTTATCAAATTGTTCCATTTGTTAAATCATGCATAGTACAAGGGTATTATTTGTAAAATTCCAAGTTTTGAATACCAGGGACCATTTTGCCAATTTTGTAACTCGAGGGTAAAATTGCCATTTTGTGTAAACTTTTATCCAGGATGTTTTGTGAACATTTTGATTTCCCAAGGACTTAAGTTGACTTTTCATTCATTTAAAACATTTAGGGACTAGTTTTGACAATTTGTGTAACTCGTGGATGAAAATGACAATTGTTGTGAAATTGATCAATTTTCACTTGTTTTCAATCTTTTGTACAGAATCACATAAAACACATTTAAATGATATTTATAACATTTTGAGAGTCATTTGTGTGTTTTGGTTGTTTTGTGGGTTTATATAATACAAATATATGTGTATTTAGACACATATCAAATCCCCACACTAAACTATTGCTAGTCCCTAGCAATCTTTTGAGATTTTAATGGATTTTAAAACTCTTTACCAAAAGCCATCATACGGAGTAGCCAAATGTTTCAGTTCAAGTAAGAACCTTGGTACATCGATAACCAAATGATTTTGAGCAAATCATAAGTCAGAACGGATTTGATGTGTCTTTACCGAGCCGTACCTACGGACTAGCCAACTCTTAGATAAATTATCGTAATTATCTTTGGTGAGTGAATTACCAATTATGGTTTTCCACCGCCTTTACCACAAGCCATAATCTTGTGGGCTAGCCAACTCTTCACTTGTTAGGATATGGTGAGTTGAATACCATACAATTTTGGGCAAATTGCAAGCCATATAAACGGATTTGAGATATCTTTACCAAGAGCCGTTTGCTCTGGATTAGCCAATCCTTTGTTTATCAAACATGGTGGATGATTACCATTTGTTGTGTTTAGTACATAGTACTTCCACTAAAAAAAATTTAAAATTTGGCCATTTTGGGAAAAAGGGACTAAAGGGTACATTTATGATCAAAATTAGCGAATTTCCCCACACTTAGAAATGAATATTGTCCTCAATATTCAAAGTATGGAAACACAACAATTATTTTATTTTTTCATATTTACAATTTTCAAAGTTTTATATATACAACGGTGGGTTATTACCCCACACTTAGATGGTAGAAAGGGAAAAAGATGAAATATGGGTGAAAACCCATATGGTGTGGCTTGTTTTGATAACCAAGTCACTAGCTTGACTTGACCCGAATTCAATGGTTCATGGGGAACCGGGTGGGACCGCCACTCAAAGATTGGGTGAGAAATTGGAGTGGGATTGCCACTCACGTAATTATGAAATTCATCACTTAAGATGAGTCTAAGAATCTTAGAAAGAAACTTAGAAAGAGCGAGAAGAATCTTTTGATTTTTGATTTTATAAAAGAATTGGAAAATATTTTTGTATTTTAAGGTTTATATATATATGTACAAAAGAAATTCCTAACAACCGCCCCTCGAAAGGAATCTGCGACCAACAACCGACGAGAGCTCAAGCAAGTTGTGTGCAAAGGAAAAAATGACCAACAACCAAATGTTGTGGCGGGGACTTATCAAACCGGGCAAGTTGTGTGCAAAAGGAAAAATGTTTTGTATTTTATATTGTTTTGAAATCAAATATATTATATATAGTATATATACAAGGATAGATATAAAACACAAGTACGTTCATGTGACACACCTCCCGCGGCGGCGCCTAAAATTTGATTTCTCCCGAACCACCTTCTTTATTTCTCCGTCACGCTTATCAACCGCTTGTGTACGGTCAACCGTAACGAGATGATAAAAGGGAGCGACCGGGAGAAAATGAATGTTTACCAAGGATTAAAATATCCTTGGATCGTTTATGTCTGGTGAGGTGTGATATCACGAATACAACGACGTGTGATAAAATGATATGATCAAGAATGTACAAAAACAGAATCGATTGACTAACTCTAGGAATGTGAATAGTAATAGCTACATCACGCCTACTTTGTTAAAAGCGCATAATCGAAACCTAAAAGCGTAAAGATATACAAACGTACGTTTAACTAAAAAACGTAAACGTATAAAAACAAAACGATTATAACTATAATAGAGATTTACAAGTCTAAGCGACTTAAATGCAAATTAAATAAGATTAAAATATTTAACTATAATTTACAAGTATATACAAAAGTTAAGAAAACTAAAACTAAAACATATATGAATACATAATAATTACATAAATGTAACAAAAATAAAATAAGAAAAGGATTATAATTATGCTAAGGAAATATAAAAATATCAAAATTTGAAGTCATTTTAATTCTATTTTACAATTGTTTACCGATTAAAATCTAAAACTCACGTTTACTAAATTTTATGTAAAGCGTACAAAATAAAAACGTGAATTCAGGTCCAATACAACTCCCACAAATGTGAAAATTATATTTTAGAATCCTAAAAGATAAGAAAATTATTAGAAAATAAAAATAAATTTTTACACTATTAAATTAATTAATATAAATTAAAAATGAATTAAATGTATTAAAAATGAGTTAAATAATAATAAAATCTAAAATTAACTTAAATAAATGAAATAAAGAATTTGAAAAAATTTAAAATATCATAAAATGAATTTAGAAACTGAAAATGTATTTTTACACAATTATTCTATTTATTATTAATTATTTACTATTATTAAGTATTAAAACTATTATTATTTATTAAAAATACTAAATGAATAAAGAAAATTGAAACTTTTACAAAATTCTAAAATAAATACAAGAAGCTAGGAAAAGTATAAAATGGTAGCTTATGTACAAAAATAAGCTAATGGGCAATAAGCTCCAAAATAGAAGCTATCACTTAAGCTTATAAATGGTTCTTTTAGCTTTTCTTTTTCGGACTAATTATACAATAATATTATACATATTAGATGAAAAATAAGCTTTACAAACTTGAAATCAAGCACTATAAGAGCTTATGAGCCCAACAGTTAAGCTTTTGGCTTGTTGTTGAGCTCAAGCAGAATAAGCTCTAAATAAGCTATACAACTAAAACAAAAGGTAAAATAGGATATATACAAGTCCAATGGGTCATTATAAACAAGGAAATTGGATGTAAATGGTGTGAGCTTATGGTTTAGAAAATCAAGCTTTTGGCTTGACTTGGATGGAATTGAGGCTTTGAAGAGCTGTAATAAGCTCCCACAGAAATAAAAGGGAAAAATATATGAATACAAGCTATAAGGACAAGTATGTACAAAAAAAGTCAAGCTTGGCATTTACCTAAAAGCTTGCAATAAGCTAATAAGCAAATCCATAAACCACAAGATATATCTTGATGGACTCGATATACTCGAGAAAATGGGACAAACAAGAAGCTCCATGCAGCCCTAGTGAATAATCTGCAACATGAAATTAAAGGGCAGGATCATGAAGCTGGGTTGCTAAGCTTCCTAAAAAGCTAGGCCACTCAACCCATGGATCTTTTATAAGCTTGTAAGAGCTTGAAGGAAATGGTGTAAATGGACTGCATAAGCAGTCCATTGTTGTGAATGAGCA
Source organism: Chrysanthemum lavandulifolium (assembly GCA_022545495.1). Classification (NCBI taxonomy): domain Eukaryota; kingdom Viridiplantae; phylum Streptophyta; class Magnoliopsida; order Asterales; family Asteraceae; genus Chrysanthemum; species Chrysanthemum lavandulifolium. Next base: position 48,985,210 of record CM040240.1, on the reverse strand, counting down.
AACAACAAGCTCTATAGGACTTATCAAATAAGCTCATGATAGCTCAACTTATATTGAGGCATTGATATGGATTGCTTGGCTTTTTAAAAGCCAAGAATCACAAGCTCAAGCTCATTAAGGAGCTTATAAGAACTTATTTAACAAGCCCCACTCAACTGTTTGCTTCAGTTGAGTGGTCAAAATGGGACAAAATAGATGGAGAGATTAAGCTAGGTGAATAAGTTAAAAACTGAAAAATAAACAAACATACAACAAATAGGCCACACAGGCAACATAAAGAAACCAAGTACACAAGCTAGGGTCAAGTCATGAAGCTTCTGCAAGCTCATGAACTTGACTCCTAAACCTGTGGTGCAGGGCATAACTAGGCACAAATAAGCTAAAAATTAAGCACTAAAACATGACATTCCAAGATAAACAAAAATATAATGAGCTAGATTAGCAACACATCTAAAACATACCAAAAGCACAGAACTTGAAATTAAATAACAAAGACACAATAAAATTACTAAGTTTATTCAAAATCGACTTAATTGAAAATTGACTTTTTAACTAAAAACTAAAAGTTGACTAAAGTGAATTTATAAATTAAACTACTGATTAAACATGATATATTAAAGTATAAGGACATGAAATAAAGCTAATTTAACAACTTTTAAACAGATAAACAAGATTTTAGGTTGTGACAACTTCAAAGTACTCATAATGAGACAGTCAAGAGTCATTTTGACTTTCTACCATGCTATACTCTTTAGTTAGTGTTTCACTGAGTCATTAAGATCATATCATGCATATATCAAACAAGAAAAACACACAATAATGCCTGTAACACAGATCATCTATCAAAACCAAACAATCCTTATATGAAATTTAAATGAGCTAAACATTACATATGACTGAGTAAACATCATTTATCAAATCCGAGAAGATCCAAGGTGTCAAAATGGATCTTTTCACCTAAACCGGATGTCAAACAAGCTTATGCCTATGATTATCAAAATCAAGTTTTGACGGTGAAAATGCAATATTCAAGCACAATCAATTCCAAAACATAAACAACCTATATTAAGCTATAACATGACTAACAAACAATAAAGAAACACGAAACATGAGGATTAAAGCCTTAAAAGCACCAAGTAAAATGCAAAAATTAAGAAAATTGCTTACAAGATGCATTAAGCTGAGAAACATGGAACCAAAGGCAAGGTTACACCCAATAGCCTCCCATCAAGCTCCTAATACCCTTAGCAATCCAAATTAACCCCTGCTTCATCATCTTCTTCATGATCACTCTATTTTTGATTTTTCATTGATTTTCTTGATTTTATATGATTTCTGAATTTAAAGACTAAGCTTGTTTATATGAATCTAAAAACTGAATGAGCTTTTGTCAAGAGCTTATGGAGCTTAAAGAATCCACAAAACAACTAGTTAACTAGAATTAAATAACATGAAAATTTAAAGGAAATAAGCAAAACTTAAACCGAGATTTAACTTGAATTAAAGCGAAATAAAGGTTTCATTACACTAATTTGAAGAAAAGTACAACATGAAAGCTTTAAAAGACATTGAAATTAAAGAAAGCTTTAAAAACTATACTACTTGACTAATGGCTAGTCCAAAAGTGTCTTTTCCTCGCTTTTCTTCTTCCTTTTATACCCCAATTTGCTTCTCTCACTTCCTTGATTGTTTCCCACCACCTTCCGACCATTGGATCACTCTAACTCATCAAAACCGTCCACATGTTATTTTGGCGCCAAATATTTCTTTTGAGCAAGTTTAGACATTAAATGGGTTTGGTTCAATCAATTATAGGTATTTGGAGTTTAGAGGAGGTGGAGGGACAAGGAATGGGAGGGGTTGAATTGGGGTGAAAACCACTGTTTTGAATATCCGGTGGGAAGAGGAGGCTACAGTGAGGAGGGTTTTGAGCGTTTAGGTTGGGTTTGACTGCGTTGACCGGTATTAATAATCACAAAGGCCGGGTCATAGTTTGGGCCGGTGGGTTTGGGCCTTGGATTTGGGTTTGATATAATGATAAGGATCCGTTTGGTTTAGATGGTAACAATAAGGACCAATTTTGTAATTACACCAAACTTCAAGGACTGATTTTGATAATTTTTCCAAACTTCTCACAAGGACTAAACTTGCCATAACACAATTACACAAGGACCAAAGTTGTATATTTATTGTATTTTTAAACTTTAAGGACCTTAAATGTAATTTTTGGATCTTTAGGGACTAAAGTTGTAAATTTCCCAAAAGTTATCAAATTGTTCCATTTGTTAAATCATGCATAGTACAAGGGTATTATTTGTAAAATTCCAAGTTTTGAATACCAGGACCATTTTGCCAATTTTGTAACTTGAGGGTAAAATTGCCATTTTGTGTAAACTTTTATCCGAGGATGTTTTGTGAACATTTTGATTTCCCAAGGACTTAAGTTGACTTTTCATTCATTTAAAACATTTAGGGACTAGTTTTGACAATTTGAGTAACTTCGAGGGTGAAAATGACAATTGTTGTGAAATTGATCAATTTTCACTTGTTTTCAATCTTTGTACTGAATCACATAAAACACATTTAAATGATATTTATAACATTTTGAGAGTCATTTGTGTGTTTTGGTTGTTTTGTGGGTTTATATAATACAAATATATGTGTATTTAGACACATATCAAATCCCCACACTAAACTATTGCTAGTCCCTAGCAATCTTTTGAGATTTTAATGGATTTTAAAACTCTTTACCAAAAGCCATCACTACGGAGTAGCCAAATGTTTGAGTTCAAGTTAGAACCTTGGTACATCGATAACCAAATGATTTTGAGCAAATCATAAGTCGTAAACGGATTTGATGTGTCTTTACCGAAGCCGTACCTTCCGGACTAGCCAACTCTTAGATAAATTATCGAATTATCTTTGGTGAGTCGAATACCAATTATGGTTTTTCCATCGCCTTTACCACAAGCCATAATCTTGTGGGCTAGCCAACTCTTCACTTGTTAGGATATGGTGAGTTGAATACCATACAATTTTGGGCAAATTGCAAGCCATATAAACGGATTTGATATATCTTTACCAAGAGCCGTTTGCTCTGGCTTAGCCAATCCTTTGTTTATCAAACATGGTGGGTGATTACCATTTGTTGTGTTTAGTACATAGTACTTCCACTAAAAAATTTAAATTTTGGCCATTTTGGGGAAAAAGGGACTAAAAGGGTACATTTATGATCAAATTCGCGAATTTCCCCACTTAGAAATGAATATTGTCCTCAATATTCAAAGTATGGAAACACAACAATTATTTTATTTTTTTCATATTTACAATTTTCAAAGTTTTATATATACAACAGTGGGTTATTACCCCACACTTAGATGGTAGAAAGGGGAAAAAGACAGAAATATGGGTGAAAACCCATATGGTGTGGCTTGTTTTTGATAACCAAGTCATTAGCTTGACTCGATCCCCGCATTCATTGGTTCATGGGGAAACTGAGTGGGACTGCCACTCAAAGATTGGGTGAGAAATTGGAGTGGGATTGCCACTCACAGAATTATGAAATTCATCACTTAAGATGAGTCTAAGAATCTTAGAAAGAAACTTAGAAAGAGCGAGAAGAATCTTTTTGATTTTTGATTTTATAAAAAGAATTGGAAAATATTTTTGTATTTTTAAGGTTTTATATATATATGTACAAAAGAAATTCCTAACAACCGCCTCGAAGGGAATTGGTCCGACAGAGCTCAAGAATCAGAAATGTACCAACAACCAAATGTTGTAATCGAGGGACTTATCAAACGGGCAAGTTGTGTGCAAAGGAAAAATGTTTTGTATTTTATATTGTTTTGAAATCAAATATATTATATATAATATATACAAGGGATAGATATAAAACACAAGCACGTTACGAAGACACCCAAGCAATGGCGCCTAAAATTTGATTTCTCCCGAACCACCTTCTTTATTTCTCCGTCACGCTTATCAACCGCTTGTGTACGGTCAACCGTAATGATGATAAAAGGAGACGGCCGGAGAAAATGAATGTTTACCAAGGATTAAAATATCCTTGGATCGTTTATGTCCCGGTGAGGTGTGATATCACGAATACAACGATGTGTGATAAAATGATATGATCAAGAATGTACAAAAACAGAATCGATTGACTAACTCTAGGAATGTGAATAATAATAGCTCGGTTTTGAATTGGGGTGAAACCACCGGTTTTGAATATCGGTGGGGAAGAGGAGTGCTACGGTGGTAGCTGGTTTCGAGTAGCGTTTAGGGTGGGTTTGACCTGCGTTGACCGGGTATTAATAATCACAAAGGGGGCCGGGTCATAGTTTGGGCCAGCTGGGTTTGGGCCTTGGATTTGGGTTTGATATAATGATAAGGATCCGTTTGGTTTAGATGGTAACAATAAGGACCAATTTTGTAATTACACCAAACTTCAAGGACTGATTTTGATAATTTTTCCAAACTTCTCACAAGGACTAAACTTGCCATAACACAATTACACAAGGACCAAAGTTGTATATTTATTGTATTTTTAAACTTTAAGGACCTTAAATGTAATTTTTGGATCTTTAGGGACTAAAGTTGTAAATTTCCCAAAAGTTATCAAATTGTTCCATTTGTTAAATCATGCATAGTACAAGGGTATTATTTGTAAAATTCCAAGTTTTGAATACCCAGGGACCATTTTTGCCAATTTTGTAACTCGAGGGTAAAATTGCCATTTTGTGTAAACTTTTATCCGTGGGTGTTTTGTGAACATTTTGATTTCCCAAGGACTTAAGTTGACTTTTCATTCATTTAAAACATTTAGGGACTAGTTTTGACAATTTGAGTAACTTCGTGGACCGAAAATGACAATTGTTGTGAAATTGATCAATTTTCACTTGTTTTCAATCTTTGTACTGAATCACATAAAACACATTTAAATGATATTTATAACATTTTGAGAGTCATTTGTGTGTTTTGGTTGTTTTATGGTTTATATAATACAAATATATGTGTATTTAGACACATATCAACATCATTTTGGGTCAACACATAAAAAGTTTTCAATCGCTTTTGCAAAACTAATGAAGAAAAATTTTGAAATGTCCATGATGGGTGAACTTACGTTCTTTCTAGGATTGCAAATTCATCAATCACCCCGTGGTATTTTCTTGAGTCACCCAAATATGCCCTTGAACTGTTAAACAAATTTGGAATGAATACTGTGATACTTATGCCACACCAATGGCTCATACCAAGAAATTAGATGTGATTTACATGGGAAATTGGTTGACCCTACCAAATCATCAAGTATTATTGGGTCTCTCATGTATCTAACACTAGCAGACCGATATTGTCTTTCTTTGTTTATCTATGCTCCGCTATCGATCGCGACCAACCGAAACCCACCTCTCGAGGCTAAAAGAATCCTCCGATACATCAAGGGAACCATTAACTTGGGGATCCGTATCCGAAGGATTACGGTTTTGAACTAATCGCTTTTGAGACGTCGATCACGCAGGATGCCTAGACTCAAGGAAAAGTACTTCAGAGCACTCCAATTTCTCGATGATAAACGGTGTCTTGGCAATCAAAGAAGCGAGGATTGTACATCGTGTCATCAATCAAGCGAATATGTAGCCATGTCCGCGTGTTGTGCTCAAGTCATCCGGATGAGAACACAACTCAAAGACTATGGTTACGTATTTGATGAAATCGATGTATTGCGACAATCGAGTGCCATTGCAATCTCGTGCAACTCGTTTCAAAGACTCGAAATCAAAGCACATCGATCTACGCTATCATTTCATCAAGGACCACGTGGAGCAGGTACCGTTGAATTATACTTTGTGGTATCGAATACCAATTGGCGGATCCGCTCACCAAAGCCTTGCCTCCCGCTAGGTTTAATGAGTTGGTCCACCGATTGGTATGAGGTGTTGACTCAAGAGGAATTGGATGACCTCTTAAAACAGTCTTAAAAACCTGTCAAACACCAAAACATCTTTTGTAAATAAATTTTCAAAAACAAAATACAAAAATATAAAATCCGATAAAACAACAAAAATATTCTTCTAATCTATATTTCTTTCAACATGGCAAGTACATTTCTTCCGTCAACACTTCAATCTTTCAAAATTCGGTAGTTTTCCGATCAAGTGTTGGGGAGAAAATTAACTCTTAAGCTGTTTTCAAACATCATGTACTTGCATGTTATCACATCTCGGTTGATTCTTTTACAAATGGTGGTATATTTTCTGGTTCAAAGACACTCCTCGGACTTTAATTAATAACCTTTCATTATTTTCTCAAGTCGAGGGGGAGTGTCGTCAAGTTTCCTAAAATCTTCATTTGGTAACCAAAATGGAAGTTAAAAAGCTTTGGATGAAAATGGAAAAGGTGGAGGGACCAAAACTGTCAAAAACTTAAAGTTATTTTAAATAAAACTCCTCCACCTAACTATCACTTCTCATTTATTACAAAATACCTAAAACCATCCCACGCTTAAGATTCACTCAAGAAAACCGTGTTTTTGATCCTCATCTTGTAAGTGTTTTCGTAATCACAACATGTTTTTATGATAAGGTTTTGAATCTCATGTAAATCCTACGGCTAAAACTTGTTCTACGCGTGATTTGGTGATCTACGCAGATGCAGTAAGAACACACAATCAATACGTGGTATTTGTGGTGAAATGATTGTGTCAAAACGTTCTTAATACATCAATGATACTTTGTTAACCATCAAAATCCACCCAGATTCACTAATTGATGATTTTTGAAAATTAGGGTTTATAAGTCGAATTGGGTGTTTTCAAATGTGAAGTGTTTTGGTCTAAAAGACTGTTGGGTTATGCTTTTGCGTTGTTGAATTGATGATTTCCATAGTCTATAGCCACCCAGAAACACGAATTGGTCATCAATTCGAAACTAGGGTTTAAAGTTCATAAACTTTGGGTATTTTTGATTCTTCGCATAATAAGTGTTAAAACTTGGTCTACATGCTCTCACAACTTATATGATATGCCGAAAAACTTTGGTGCATAATCCATGGCTAGATTTGATACGCGTAGAATTAGGGTTTAGTCTACGCGTAAGATATTCTACGCCAGAATCGATCTATGCATGATTCATGCCATGTGTTGTTATTGAAATGAATATGTGCTAATATTGATGATTTGATAAATTTATTTCGTGATTGCTACACTTAGAATTCGTAATCAAGGTCATTTGATTATCTACGCGATAAGGATTACCCTACGGCGTAGTTATGTTACGCGAAGAAAATCCTACGCATAACATATACGCGTAAGGTTCTACAACGGACCACGCGTATCCCGTGAAGGATATGCGAAGCAATGACCTCTACGCATAAGGACAACTCTTACGAGTAACCTTACGCGTAAGGTAAATATATGCCACGCATAAGCTCCACGCATAAGGTCTCCTTTTCCCACGCGTAACATTTCTTACGCTTAAGTTAGGATTCTACGCGTAAGTTTACGCTAAGCATATATCATTCACGCTCACGCCGTATCTTTGCCAAAACTACGCTTAACCCTGGATTGACCTTCATGATGAATTGTTACTTGTACAAACTTGTAAATAAACTAATCATATCATCACGAATCCAAAAAATGTCACTAATAAACTTAAATCGTCTGATATGTTGTGAACAATAAGTGATAAAATAAACTTTAAAACTTAAAGTTAACTAACTCACGAAACATTTCACGATATCAATGAACTATTGAACATACAAGTGACTTAGGACTCGTAACAATCATTATCACTATACATTCAATAACTAGACAATAAGACCTTCTGTTGACTAACATTATGTCTTTCGATATGTTGGTTCTTTTGGCTAATGTTATTTCAGATCACGACATGGTCGAACAAATGAATGTGGATGCACCAAGTTCTCTCCATTGTTGATATCTATCCTCATGGCTATCCAATGAAGATAGGAAAGAATAACCTCCGTGTTGACTTTGACACCCTCACTTGCTCGAATCTTCATGTCTTATTGCTATTGATATTCAAGACTCATCCGTATCGAACATGCTTACTCACTCTGCAACCATTCCCGAGATCTACATCCAACAGTTACGGAACACTATGGAAAGGGTCAAAGGAAGGATCACCGTGACAAATGACTCGAACCACAAACAAGTCACTATTACACCTGCAGACTTAAGGGTGCTCTCCTTATTCCTCAAGTCAATCCAACCAAACTTTATGCCACACCGTCAAGAGCTAACTCTCCAATTCTTAATCAATATCGGTTATGACGAGTCTATGGAGTAATCACTAAGCACTCTCATGTAGAGCTTAAGAGTATTCCTCAACCATGGAGAACACTCTACATGATCATCACCAAGTCTGTTGGTCAGTCGTGGCAGTGGCTATGAGCATCCTAAGCTCATAGAAGCGCAAATATTTTGGGCATTCGTCAACATGAAACACATCGCTATGAAGCTCGATTTGGGATGACATGATGTCATTTCTCAACAAACTTGGCTCAAAGATTCCCTACATCGGATATACTAAACTGTTGATACAGAGAGCACTTGGACTTCATCCCGATATTCCCAAGAGGCTCAATGACCCGACAATCACGACATGTTAACGGAACCTATTCTATCATCGAGAATCAAGGAGACGTCCACAAAGAAACAAGGTGTCAGTATTGCGATTTCCTTCTAATCAAGATGTCGAAGCTCGAAACGTACAAGAGATATCGAAGCGATTAGGCAAGGCAAAGTTGGTCATCTTGACGAAAAATCTTCGGAACACCGTCGGAGAACCTGAAGAGGAAGTGCAGAAGCACAACAAGTTACGTGAGTCAAAGGAAGGTTCCTAAAAGGAAAACTCCTTCTATAAGGATTGTTCCCGTAAAGGAAGCCGAACCTATTCCACACTTGAACCTCAAAGACAACTTAGGGATGAGAGCTCAAGATACCGAGATGGATGAAGAGGTTCATTACTCGCAATCGCAACCGAAACACCGCCTCGGTGACAAAACCTCCAAGTCCTCCCAATTGTCCAAGAAAAGGGAAGACTCAAACTATTGTACCTTATGATGAGAGCTCAAGAAGATGAAGAAGAGCAATTGGATAAATCATACAGGAAAAGTTTCACAACGTCCGACACACTCAAAAGGCACTGAATTTGCTAAAGATCAAATGGGTGGCCCCGGAGGATCAAGTGGTCTTGCCACCCTCTCCGGATCGATGCGGTTAATCAACCCGATAAGGGATCGGTACCACCACTCTTGTGCAACAACAAAAGCTCGTGAAGACACTATTGTGTATGATTTTGAGAAACAGAACCGAGAAAGAAAAGTCTAAGGATGACGAGGATGATTATACAAAGTTTCTTCTCGACATCCAACGCACTCAAAGGAGAAAACCTCGAACTCCTAAGGACATGAAGTCTCCTCATGTCTCCTCATCATCGGACTCTTCATCTCATTCATCACCACCACCATCAACAAAGTCAACCGGATCATCATCCAAATCGGTGAAGAAACCACCAAAGTCTTGGATCTCGGTCTCATAAAAGGATTGTAAAAGTCGTCCAACAAATCGGAAAGAAGGACATAACTTACGGAAAAATGAATTGGTTTCTTGACCAAATTCGGTCCTTAAATGATGAGATAGACAAGATGGAGAAAGAAAGGAAATTTGTTCAGATTTCATGAGAAGTCATCGTCGAGGAGGCCGAATGAAATGATTGAAGGTTACACTCAAAAGTACCTTCAGGATATCGTTCCTAAAGTCCAAAAGGCTGGAGAAGTCGACAAGAGATCAAACTCACAAGTTTCTTCTCGACCTTGTCCCGGTGTGACTAGAGAAATATTCTCGCACAACTCACCCCTAACATCGTCGCATTGGTTAAACATACAATGGCCAAAGAAGCCGATCTCTCGAATGAAAGTTAATCGCTAAACTAGTGATGCAAATGTCAAAGCGATCCGAACGTTTACTTCAGATGAAGCTAAATTTTTGAAGGTCTACTTGCTTTTCAACTCGGTTCATCATGCAAGGAGTCACCGATCAACCCAAACGACCAGAGATGGCGATGATAAGGATAAGGACTCGCACCTAAACGTCGAAGCGCCCGGTCAATCTACATCTATGCCACCTCCTCCACATCGGACTTCTTCTCAACATAAGTCTCCATCACCTCGGTCTTCATCGATAAACCTCGGGACGATTCCGAGTTACCACCCCGACTCATAAAACGGTGACTACTTTGAGTACACGGGTGGTGACGATGAAGAGGTCCTTGAGCCCGACAACAACCCACCTCACCTAAACAAGTGCGAAACAAAATCATCATCAAAACCTTCAAAGCGGAAGAAGAAAGCGACTACGAATGACGCCGTATCATGGCTTGATGACGATAAAGCTGCGAATTTGATTGGTTTGCTACTCTTGTTAACGACACTCCTACGAAGAAGGTCAAGAATTGGTGAGCGGTAGTACCTTGGAGCATGCAAAATCTTGCAAGAAAGATTCCGTGTGAAGAAGATGACGAAACCGAGTTGAAGCGCATCAAGAATGACGCATTCCTCCTTTTGAAAAACAGCTCGGAAAGTGCAATCGAAGTTGAATATCACCTTGAAAACATTGCTCGAGCCATGTCTAACAACATGGATTGGCTCAACCCGAAGCAAACATCGACTTCACTAAACGGAACAACCCTCCATATTACATCGTTGGACCAAACCTCTACCAACAATCGCCAACCGGATGAACCAAGGATTCCTTCGATATTTCTTCAACAAAGACACGGAATTTCTTCTCCATGGTGGCGATGGTTCAAGAAAATACGCTACATCATTAACTCTTCCATTCCGTGGCTATTTACTCAAACCGCATAGCTATCGAGGAACGTGCAAATCACTTGTTTTCGACAACGCAAGCATCGACCAAGATGCATTGTATGGGATTCATCATTGGCCCGAGCCGAGGAATCTACTACGTGTCGCACGGTTCAAGTCTCAACATGAAGTGTATTGCTCAAAGGACATCGTGGCCATCAAACACATTGATCTCAAGTCTAAGTGGGACTACACATTCTTGAAGAATATCATAGTAAAGCGACAAGATGAGCAGGACTATGAATTCTCGGAGGTCGACTTTGAGAACTTGTCCTCAACGACATCGAAGACTTGTACCTTGCCAAAGTACAAGGTCGTATGAGACAATTCTCGATGAAGTTCAACGTGAATTTATCAAGTCGGTTCTCATCTTCATTAGACGCATTGTGATCAAATAACGTGTCGAAGATATCCAAATGGTCGTTGAATCATATCGTAAACGTAAACTTCACTCCACCACGACTTGATCTTTCGACATCAACCCGGCTCAAACAACTTACGCTCATCAAGAAACCTTTCGGCATTGTTTACCGCAGTGAACTTGAAGAAAGCGCTTAATGGCGTGTAGTGAGCTCCACAAATTCGGGATCCTACCTTGAAGATGGTTAGGGATGGATTAGCGTATGATTGAAGGATATACCGAAAGTTGGGAATCCTAAGCTACTGGAATTCTCGTGAAAGGAGGGATGTGAGACGTATCATCACCATGATTGATGAGCGGTTGTTCGAAGGATCGATTGACGATTGGAGAGCTATGTTGGTGGTCGACCCGGAGAAACATCACCGCTTTCAACGCATGCATGCGCTCACAGGAACATCACGCACTTCACGGTACCCTTGAATTGTTTCCTTCATACAATTTTGGATGCATGATTTTATATGTGTATGGCTTGTGCACACATAATGATGTACAACCCGTAATGGTCAAGAAAGGACCCCGTAGTGCGCCTCGGTGCCACAATCCTTATAAAAGGAGCGAAAGCTTCTTATTTTTGAGTAAAACCTATCAAACCTTTCATTTTCAAGGTTTTGCTCAAAAGACAAGTACTTCCCATATGATTTCAAAACCTCAACCGCTTATATCACTTGTTGAGGGGAGTATTTGAATTAAAACTTTGTTCACAAATTGTTCACAAGTGGTCACTCTTCCCGCAACACTCAAAATGGTCATATTTATTCTCAAACCGTTCAAAATAACATTTTATATGCCATTTTGAGGGGAGAAAATTGTGTGATAAGAAATATGTTGTAAAAATGCAAATGAATCATGTACCTCGAGACTTAACCAACGAATTGACGGTACTAAACTGTTTGTAACTCAAAAGACTTGTCACGGACGGGTAATAATTTCAAGCTAGTTCGCTAGTGATGTAAACGTGTCTCGCAAAGGACTTGTCGAGTAGAAAGTACCATTCGAGAAACTTTTGATAGACATGAACTCGACGGGTTTGACAACCTTCCAAGGTTTGTCTACACCTTCAAGGTAGTTATTAGAGCTAGTTGTCACCTAAAAGGCGACAATGTATCTCTTTAACTATTCAACGTAACCGTGTCTCGCGGAGATTGTCTATCTTTAGTGGATCAATTCAAAAGTGCGCTCTTTCCTCTTTGTGCATTTAACCATTAAAACTATTAAGCACATGTGGAGGGGAGTATTTATGCAAAACTTATCTCTCATTGTGGTTCAAACATGTTTTCATTTACAAACCCTTTAAGAGATATTTTAACTTACGGTGGTTATAATGGCAAACATAGGTTAGTCATGGAGTTATAAGGTGACTAAGGTTAGGAATAACGTCCTATGATCCGCCAGAGCGGAGGGATCTACCCAAGGACACTACCATTAGTTAGTGTTAGAAGTCCTTAGGAATGATTATAAAAGGAGAAAATGAGAATCGGAGAAAGAAGGAGTTGAAGAATCAAAAAAAAAGAAATGTAAAGTAAAGGGTGAAAAGAAATAGCCCTCCAGTTATTCAACTTAGAGGCGGACACGGGTTCAATTCATATACTCTTGGTTGTCACTTAGTGACACCGGTATTGAAGATTAAAAGTCGTCATGGACCCAATGGCGCATGCACTAAACCTTCTTAGCCACTCAAGTTTCTCTCAACGAAGCTTGTTTCATTCTCACAGGAACCCTACATAAACTATTGGCTTTCTCTTAGAGATCGTGGTATTGAAGAAGGAGACCCTCTCCCTTGTCTCCGCTCGGAAAACCAAAACGCACTATTGAGTCTAGAGCCATGAGATTCATCAAAAGATCTCTTAGGTACACTTGACATTTAATCACTTGATGATCAATAATAAGATCATCGATGGTTCATATCGAGTCCTTCATGATCTTAGCAATCTATCGAGAACATTTATGAGAGGTTCACATCCGTGATCCTCGTGATTGAATGGAAACTCCCGCCGTGGTCAACATCAAACGCCACGGCAAAGGGTCTCTTCGATAACTCCCGTGGATTACGCGGAGTGTGTCTCAAACGGTCTGATCGTGAGGTGATGCTTGGTGTACCTCGGCGACTCATCCGAATAGATGTACCGGTACATCGCGTTATCTCACTTGTGGGACTCAGGTTCAGAGCGGCCTTTGTAAGAATTAGAGTTGTGTCTTCACAATATCTCGTTGACACTCTCGAAGTTCAAACTTGTAAGTGCGGAAACCGCTTATTACTAACCGTTTGAAATGTTTTCTTCTTATGGAAGCTCGGAGCGGGATGATCGTCTTGATTCTTCTCATGCTCACGCCAACATCAACACCAATGGAAGTTCTATTCAAAAGCAACACAACCGTCGTAATGATTCTTGACAAACCAAAGAATCTACAATGATAAAGATTTAAAGAACTTCATCAATGTTGAATTCCAACGTCATAGAGTGTGTGAGCATGTTGAAGAATGACGTAGAGACTTGAAATGAAGGCGACACGAGGCGCATCGATGCGACAACAACATACTATCACTTTCACCACAAAGAACAATGATCAAAGAACAAAGTTAAAGATGACGTCGAGCATAACTGTTCAAAGATAACGATCTCTACACCTTTGGGAGATTGTTCGAATCAAGACAATTCCTCTCACAAGAAAGAAGAATGTCGAAGGCGTCACGCTACTATTACATCAACGCCTTCACCGTTTACATTCATATATACTTGGGGAGATTGTTGGAATCACTCCTAAACAAGATTTCAAGTATTTATATTTCATATGTAATAGGTAGCTTTATTATGGCCTTTATGTTTGTTTAAGGTCAAGCTTATGTAGAAGGCCCATAAGCAGATCCAAGCCCAATAAGGAATAGGGAAGGAGAGGAGTGTTGCCCTAGCTCCTTGCCTATATAAACTATTGTAAACCCTCATTTGAGGGTTGGTTGTTCAAGTTTTCTTTTCACATACTCTCTTTGCCTTAACCGTGTTTAGTATTACGTGTGTGTGTGTGTGATAACTTGTTCATCCGCCTTCATCTATTCTCTTATAAGCTTGTGTTGTAAAACTAGTGACCTAACAGTGGTATACAAGTATAACCACGTGAAACAAACACAAACAAAGCTTAGAAATAAGATGAGAAAGATGGTGACTTGAAGATATAAAATCCGTGTCTGATGTGAGAAAAGATAAACACAAGATGTTGTATATTCAATAAAGAAAAACACACACACACACTTTCAAGCACACCCCTCAAATGACCATTTGAGGGGTATTTATAGTACAAGCAACTTAAAACCCTAAAGGCTTTAGCTTGGGCTTTCTTTGGGCTTTCGTGGACTTGGATTGGATTACACATTATAAACGGCTAGCTAAGCTTAACGTTTAACCAAATAGCTTAGCCCAATCCACGAGCCCGTTGACTATTCTATCCCGATATCTAACACACGTTACAAAGTTCCTATACGTGAATGACCATCACTTCTAATAAAACTATTAAGGCTAACAATCTCCCCCTAAGGGGTGGTCATTCAAACGATGCTCCACTTGATTAGGTCTCTACTTTTCTTGAGCTAGGACTTTGTGTGTAGATATTGAATAGTCTTGATTCTTTGTTTCTTCATGCTTTGTGATCAGTTAATGTGGTTGTCTGCCGTTGTCAGCTTCGTTGGTTAGGTGTCTCCACGTCTTTCTCCACCATGCTCACATTTCTATTTGTCTTTTGGTTACCAATGATGTAGTTCTGGAGTCTTTAAACTTTGTAGATTCTTTGACATTGACGAAGAATCATCTCCTTTGATTATGATGAGAACTTTCATGTGTTGTTGGTATGAGCATGTGGCAAGTCGCACGATCCATCCGCTCCAGAGCTTCCATAAGAAGAAAACATAAAACATTGTTAGTAATAAGCGGATTAAGCACTTACAAGTTTGAATTTCGAGGTGTTATCGACATAGTGTGAAAACACGTCTCTAATTCTCGAGGCCGTTCTGAACCTGAGTCCCACAAGTGAGATAACGCGATATACCAAGTACATCTGATTCGGATGAGTCATTGAGGTACATCAAGCATCACCCCACGATCGTAGACCGTTTGAGACACACTAAGCGTAATTCACGGAGAATTACCGAAGTGACTGCTTTGTCGTGGTCTGCTTGATGTTGACCACGGCAGGAGTTTCCATTCAATCATTGAAGATCACAGTGAAACTTCTCATAAATGTTCGGCAAATTGCTAAGACTGCGTGGGACTCTAGAATATATCACTTGTGCCCTTATTGATGAACAACAAGCGATGTCATGTCATGTGTTCCTATGAGATCTTTTGATGAATCTCGTGGCTCTAGACTCGATAAGTGCATTTTGGTTTTCTGAGCGGAGACTAGGAGAGGTCTCCTTTTCAATACCAACGATCTCTAAGAGAAAGTCAATAGATTATGTAGGGTTCCGGTGAGAATGAAACAAATCCTTTTAAGAGGAATTGAGTGGCTAGAAGGTTTAGTGCGATGCGCCTTGGGTCCATAGCGTCTTTGTCTTCAATACCGGTGTCTTCAATACCGGTGTCATCGCGATTGACCTTTTAACTTTCTCAATTTCAATGCCACGATTGTTGATTAATGATTCAAAATAAGCACGTGTTTCCTCATCGGTCTCAAGATTTTGTGCCACGGTCTCCACTAGGATCCACATCCGAGTCTCGAGTTAGTATTGCTACAACTCGGATTGTCGGTATGTATCATAAGTAGGTGCCGATGTCACGAGAATCGCCGCTCGTTATGAGTAAACACATCAAATATGACATTGTTATAGCATGGATCAATGATTGGTACCTCGACATCTGCGTTGGCGTCATAGGTGGAGGTGAGTCCGAGTCGATGTCGACTTAGTCTCTCGAAGATTTGCCATGAAGATGCGGTTTGCATTGAGTTCCTCGAGGTCTTCAATTCATCCACAATAGCGAAAAGTCATTTTCCTCAAGACTCAGCTGTAACCCAGCGCTTGCTTATCTCGCTAACAAGCGACTTTTCAAGAAAATCACCGATCTTCTTGCGGTTTAGTGGGACGGTTTCTTGCCATGTGACCCACTCCTTGACGATTATAACACGTAACTGATTACCACGATTCACATTTCCATAATTCCCAACGATTGAGCGCAACATTCCCATTCGATTTCCCAACGCTCTATTCCCAACATTCGACCCATCGATTACCTCGATTCGAATCGCCTGATTACCCATGCGAAATCCGGTAGCATATCCTCGCCGATTCCCAATAACTCCAACCATTTGACCTTGACGACCCATATTCACACCCGGTGTGCAACTTGCTATTGCAGTGTTTGATGAAATCCTTTGGTTGTTGTTAGTTGGTGTGGAATAGCGACCTCGAATGCTTTACCCAAGAATGCAAATGCTTGTGACAAAGCTTCTTCTTGTTCCATTTCAAGATCGGTGATTCCTTGTTCTGGTAATGTTGTTGTTCGGTGGATAGTTTTGTTGTTCTTTGCAAGTTGTTGTTGTTGGAAGATGATGAGGCTTGTTGTGTATTCACCGGAGTTTGAGTCTTTGCAATGAGTGCCAATGGATCATGATTCTTTGCTAATCTTTCTTGCGACTTCATTCACTTGACTTGATTTTGTTTCGTAAAATCGTTGAGTTGATCAAAGTTCACTTGATGTAAGTCTTTTGTTTGGTTGACAATAGTGACATATCGTCCCCATTCTTCCGGTAGATTGTTCAAGAACTTGATGTTGCTCACGATAGTTACGGGTGTCAACTTGTTTACGATCGACTCATTCATTAAAGTGCGAACCTTCCATAGTAGGATTCGATGGATTCTCACGGAGTAGATGTAAACTTCTCCCAAGCGATTAGCAACTTGTTCTCTCGTGTCTTGTTGACCAATTTACATTCCATGACAAAGTCGTCTAACACGTTCCCACATATCGAAGCGGTTTCACAACTGCTGTCTCTGAACAAAGATGTCTCTTGGTAGACCCGGTTGGATAATATGAATTGCCATGTCATCGCTTGACTTTCTTGATCCTCTTGAGTATTCCGATTCTTTTGAAGGCGAAAAAATGGTGGGGTGGGAGGTGTTGCATCGAGATTTCGTGGTCTTGGACTTGTCGAGGTATGAAGGGTCCATCCCGAATGGATTTGATCATCAATTTTCCATTAGGTTTTGTCTTGATGTAACGAAGCATTCGACTTGTCCATTGAAGATAACCACCTTTTTCCAACATAGGAGGTCGGTTTTCGGCACCGCTGCATGAATATCTTGTTGAGTTGCCATAGATGAAGGTAGGATCGATAAAGTTGATGTAGGATCGATTCAACGATAAAGGAGTTGTGGTTGATGAAGATTAAGCTCGATTGAGGTGATTCCGAAAGTCGTGCTCATAAACTCGGTTCTTAAAAATTTTCGCCCAAAATTTGAAATTCACTATAAAATCAATTCTAAGGTCGTATGAAAATTTGAGTTATGACAATTTTGACGCAAAATTTGACCGAAAAATTTGAATTTAGGCCCAAAATTTGAATTTTGACCAAAATTTTCCTGATTAAACCAAAATTTGAATCTCGTAAAAATTGAGCGTTTAGTCTCCTCAAAATTTAAATTTTACTCAAATTTTCCCGCCAAAAAGAGATTAGGCGTAGAAACACAAGTTTAGTCTCCTTTAATTTTTTTTTTTTTTTTTTTAACTTATGCGTAGAAAGAGATTAGGCGAGAAACAAGTTACGAGTAGAAACTTAGGCGTAGGAACCTTATGCGTGGGATCTTAGGCGTAGGATCTTATGCGAGGTTTAAAGTTACAGTAGAAATAGTTATCGTAAGATTTAGCTTATGCGTAAGAAAAACTTAGGCGTAAGAAAAATGCTTATCGTAAAGTATTCTACGCGTGAAGTCGAAACTTATGCGTAAGATTAGGGTTTTGCCTAAAATCCTTTACACTATCACAAAGGTAAGAGATATCCAAAAGTCGAAGTGTTCCACAAACTTATCCAAGTGAGGAAGCAGCGAGTATGATTATAGCACGAAGATTCTTCACCAAAAGTTACGAGTAGAAAACTATCGTAGTTGACTTTCTTACGAGTAGAACTAGGGTTTTGACCTACTCGTAAAAATTTTCAACGATTCAACCAAATTCTCTTGCACGAAATCCTTTAAAACACTCGAATAACCCAAAATGTTGACCTTTTTCACCCAAAGTGCCTAGAAAAGTTACGAGTAGAAATGACCAACGAACCAAAAACGAGTTTAAAACTTAACCAAAACGCGTAAAGCTTGAACTTTTGCAAAAACTGAAACTTTAGCACCAAATAAACCTTAAACCACAAGAATCTTGAATTTTAAGTGCAAAATTAAAGCTTTAAGCGTGAAACTTTGAGAACGAAACTACGCGTATACTACACAAACAAAAACTTCAACCAAACACTCCTAAACCATTGTTAGGCGATTGATACCAATTGTATGACCTTAGATATATCAACCTTACCACTTTACCAAGCAAACCCAACACGTATACAAGTATAACCACGTGAAACAAACACAAACAAAGCTTAGAAATAAGATGAGAAAGATGGTGACTTGAAGATATAAAATCCGTGTATGATGTGAGAAAAGATAAACACAAGATGTTGTATATTCAATAAAGAAAACACACACACAGTGTCTGATTACGGGTGTACTTTTTTTGTAAACACACCCTCAAATGACCATTTGAGGGGTATTTATAGTACAAGCAACTTAAAACCCTAAAGGCTTTAGCTTGGGCTTTCTTTGGGCTTTCGTGGACTTGGATTGGATTACACATTATAAACGGCTAGCTAAGCTTAACGTTTAACCAAATAGCTTAGCCCAATCCACGAGCCCGTTGACTATTCTATCCCGATATCTAACACACGTTACAAAGTTCCTATACGTGAATGACCATCACTTCTAATAAAACTATTAAGGCTAACATAAGCACCTTTGATCACTTTTGCATATCACTGTTATAGTTGTTAATTAGCTTAAATTTTTGTTTCTTTGTGTTATTCAGTCTTAATTAAGTGTAATTAAACATTAAAACCAAGTGGTTGTTCTTTTAAAAGTTGTATTTTATAAAACTTAGTCTTATCGATTAAATTAGCATAATCATAATTCTTGTGTCTCATGTTGTTAGTCCTGTTAGTTTATGCTTATTAGGTCTCATGTATTGATATAAAAGGTGCGAGATCGGTTTCATGGATTTATATTGTGTTTAGCTTTGAAAATTTCATAACGATCAATATAAAGGTGCATTTGGAATTGCTAGTTTGAAGCAGTATCAAGTCTTGTTTGTATTGTTGTTAGTGCTAGCTTTGTGTCACATAAGTGTTCTATATCTCATCTCGGTCAAGAAAATTAGTGCTTGTTACATCAAAAGTCAAAATCTCTTTTATCCATTTCTCTTGTTAGCTGTTGGAGTTTTTTTAAGATCAAGGATCATGATTTTGTGTTAGCAAGTTGTTAATCTTGCTCAAATAAGTCTTATTTCACTTTATAACATCATATTCGATTACTTAGAATCGGATCAAAATCCATCTTAGTCAACATTTTGGTTTTTATCAAAAAGTCAAATTGTCACTTGGGTCGTTTTTGAATAAAAAAGATAATTTCACTGTGGGTTTGATATTAAGTTTTAGCTTAAAAGCTCTTAGGGTATTAGAGTATAGTTGCTAAACAAAAATACAAAAATGCTAGTTCTCTGTCTATCAGCTTGTTAAGTGCTTATTTTCCAGCTTGTTGTGGATACCTGTTTCATAATTGTGCCCTGTGCACCAATTTCATGGCTACTTTTATAAGCTCCCATAGAGCTTATTAGTTGACCAAATCTGGTGATCTTTGGTTCTTTGGGTAGCCAACCTAGCTATCTTGAGGTTCCAACTCTTGTTCTTCAATTTGCAGCTTAATAGCTAGGGCTGCAAGTAGCTTTAAGTTTGTCCCAATTCTGTCCTTATCATAAGTGCTTATTACCTTTTCAGTAGCTTATCAGTGTGCTTCTTTGTATATCTTAGCCTCATTTATGTTCATTTAGCTTGTTTGCATCTACTTTGAGCTTCTGTTTCAGCTAGCAACCTTGTTTGAGCTTATTTCACCAAATAAGCTCATTTAAGCCACTGTTGGGATTTTAAGCCATCAAAACAGCTTATTTGTGACTTGTAAAATTTTTGTGTTCATTAAAGTTTCATAATATCAGTATTAAAGTAGTTTTCAAAAAGAAAATCCAGAAAAAGTCCAATTAAAAATTAGTGATAGTGTTTATTTAATATTTCTTAGCTTTTTGATTTTTCTTTTCGACTTATTAATAAGCAAATCTTGTTTTCTATTTTTCTTAGTTTTCTGTCATCATATAGTATTTTTAGAAAAGTTTCATATTTTCTCTATCTTTTTAGTATTTATTATAATTTTAATTAATTAAAATAGTAATTAATTAGTAATAAATAATTAAAAGCATAAAAATATCTTTTCAGTTTTAAAATTAGTTTTATCTTATTGTAGATTTTTCCAAGTTAAAATTTTATTTTTTCAAGTTTATTTTATATTTTCTAGTATTTAAGTGTATTTTAAATAATAATTAATTAGTAATAATTAGATAAAAAGTGTGAAAAATATATTTTTAGTTTTAAAATTAGTTTTATAGTATTTTAGATTTTTCTGAATCATAAGTTTATTTTTCTAGCCTTATTTCCTATTTTCTTTTATTTTAGAGTATTTATTAAATAGTTAAAATAGTTTTTAATTAATAATAATTAATTAAATAGTTTTAAAAATAATTTTCTTTTTCTAATAATTTTCTTTTATTTTTAGGTTTCTAAAAATGTTATTTTTATATTTTTAGGTCTTTTATTTCTTAGTTTTCACTTTTTATTTTGTACGTATACGTAGTTTTTAAAACTTACGTTTACGTTTTTCTTATCTGATTGTTGTGCTTTCCTGTTCTGTATTCCATTCCTTTCCAATCAATCAGTAGTGTAATATTTCTAATCATAACCTTTACAGATCACTATCCTTAGTGATCATTCTATCCTCTGAGTTTGTTTGACACACCATTGAGTCTCCGTGGGACATAACGACCCGGGAATTCATTGTATTCTCTGATCTTCATTGTATTTGTGTCTGAGCAGTTTTAAGCTTCTTACGGTCAGCCATTCACAAGTGGCTGGCTTGTGTGAGGTAGCTTGACTGTAGTTCAGCACAGATCATTGATCTATTGGATAGATCTCACATGCCACCCACCAGGAGCTTATTTGATGTTGGCTCCAGAAGGCTTTCCATCTTCATTGTGAATATGTTTACATATCACTCGGATGTTCGGCAATACCACAAGGATAATGCATAGGACTCATAAGATATAATCTCTCTTCCACATTGTGTGAAACAGAGACTTCATCGATGATGTCTAATGAGATTTATTGATGATCTCGTGGCTCTAGACTCAATTGTGCATATTTGGTTCCTATGGGAGACTAGGGAGAGGGTCTCCTTCTTTAATATCAACAAACTCTAAGAGAAAGTCGATAGATTATGTAGTTTCCGTGAGAATGAAACAAAGCCCTTTTAAGAGGAACTTGAGTGGCTTGGGAAGTCAGAGTGTAGTGTGTCACAGTAGCATATGAATTGAACCGGTTTACGCCTAAGGTTGAACAAATAGAGGGCTATTTATTTTCACTCTTTTCTCATTCAATTCTTTTCATTCTTCAACCCCTTGATGCTTACCGAGACTTCATAATTAGAACCTTGTTGGGTTTATTCCAAGACTAGCTCGGTCTCGATCCGCACTCTTCCCTTATCTCACTTTTCTCCTTTTTCATCATACCTAAGAACTTCTACACTATCTAGTGGATTGTTCTGGGTAGATCCCTCCGATTCTGCGGATCATGGGAACGAATACCTAACCTAACCATCCTTATATCACCATACATAAAGTAAATTTGGTCGGTCTTTTGGTATTGTTCATCAGCCATTGGAACCAATTGAAAACCATTTGAAAATCAACCCAGATACTTGTGATATATTATCAAAGCATTTTGTACCGAATCATTTTGATATTTTAGAAACGACTCCCCTCAACATGTGCATCATAATTTTAAATGGTTTTAGCACATGGAGGCAAGAGGACTTAAAATCTCGATTAAAAGAATGGGAAGATTCGATTCTTTGATCAAAATTTCTAAAGATATCAACATCACTTCCACGATTTAATCAATTAGATAAAGCATATTGGGGAAGGATGAGGTTTTCAAAGTTTGCTCCCCTCAATATGTGCCTCGATGTTTGAAAGATTTTTGCACATATTAGAAGGAATCTGCACTTAGATATAAATCAATCACGTTTCAATTCTTTGTGGTTTGAAATAGAAGCTCCCCTCAATATATGCGTAGGAAAATTTGAAATCGTTTGGCACATGAATAGAGGAGAGTTTGCTAAGCACTTATAAAACCAATTATCAAGTTATCGTTTAAGTCCAATTTAAATCACAAATTCTTCCCGATCACACTTTTCAAATCCTTTGAGAGTTGTGATCTCTATTGATTTTAATTAAATTTTGAAAGCTTTTGAGGAGAATAGTGACTTGCTTTTGAAAAAACATTTTAAGCGATAAGGATCAGATTTTCAGACTTTAAACTCCATTGTTTAAACATGCAAGAGTGTCTTTTGAAAACATAACCTTGCTCTTTTACGTGCCAATTGTTTGAAAAATAACCTTTTTAATCCGATTGAAATCATTCTCCCCCTCAATCAATGACACAAGTTGTTGATTGAGAGATAGAGATTTTGACAGATGATAAGCACAGATGATTTACAAGAATAATAGAGTACGAGGTATTTTCAAAGCAATTTGGTTTTCATTAGAGGCAAATATTTTTCGAATAATCATTAGACGGAAAAATATTTGAAAGAAAACGTTTGTCTTTTGGTGACAAACATTTGTTTTAAGAAACGAGCATGAGATTTGAAAAATAAGATAAAGCATGGCTCGTTCTTTACTTTTAAAGCGGGTTCTTTGCTCGATATGACAATAAACCACCATTTTTCTCCGCCTCATTTTTTTTTAAACAAAAATTATGTGCATTCGAAGAACATCTAAAGACCCGTGACATTCTTTGAATGTCAACACAAAGTCCGTAGATGATATCGAATAAGGAAAAACATGACAAAATAACAAAAAATTTTGGAATTTTTCAAGATTTTCTAATTTTTTTTTTATGGATTTTTGAGAATTTTATATTTTTATATTTTCTTTTGTGGGTTTTGAAATTTTGTATTTTGCTTTTTGAATAGATATATACAAGAGATAGATCGATAAAGACCTTTACTCCTCGTCTTCCTCTTGAAGACGCTTGAGTGTTTCCGGTTGTAGACTCTTTAGACCAAGACGTGGAAGGATAAACTCAAACGTTCTCTAGGAAGAGCTTTGGTGAAGATGTCGCTAATTGGTATTCGATCCTCACAAAATAGAGTTCCACCACACCTTTTTCCACTTGTTCTCGAATGAAATGATGTCGAATGTCGATGTGCTTGGCTCTTGAATGTTGAACGTTGTTGCAGAGAGAGCAATGGCACTTTATTATCACGATCGAGAGGGATTTTGTTGAATTCAAAGCCATAGTCGATAATTGGGATCTCATCCATAGGATTTGAGCACAACAAGATGACATGGCTATGTATTCAGCCTCTGTATAGGAAATAAAAGTACTCATTTGTTTCTTTGAAGACCAGCTCACAAGCTTATTGATTGGTCCTAAACTAGTCCTCTTTATATTAGTCAACCACTTACGAATGGTCAACCATAAAAGTCAAACTAATCTAGGACCAAAGACAGTTAAAATCCATAGGAGTATAGAATTATATCCCCGGGTCGTTAAGTCCCAACGAGGTGTAAAGCTGTAATACAACGATGTGTGTCTTTGAAATGATATAGAATATACAAAAACAGGAATCTGATTGACTAACACTAGGAATGTGAATAGTAATAGCTCTGTCACAGCTATGTCGTTAAAAACGTGCAATCAGAAACCTAAAAAAAACGTAAAAGATATACAAACGTACGTTTAACTTAAATTAAACGTAAACGTATGAAAATAAAACGATTATAACTATAGTAGGGATTTGCATGTCTTAGGGGATTAAATGCAAATTAAATATAATTAAAATATTTAACTATAATTTACAAATTTATATAAAAGTTAAGAAAATCTAAAAAACTGAAACGTATATGTTTACGTAACAATTACGTAAACGTAACAAAATAAAAAGCGAATTCGATCCAATACAACTCCCACAAATGTGAAAATCATATTTTGGAATTCTAAAAGATAAGAAAATTATTGGAAAATTAAAATAAATTTTACACTATTAAATTAATTAATATAAATTAAAATGAATTAAATGTATTTAATAATGAATTAAATAATAAGAAAATCTAAAATTAACTTAAATAAATGAAATAAAGAATCTAAAAAATCTAAAATATTATAAAATAATTTTTGAAACTGAAAATGTATTTTTTACACAATTATTCTATTTATTTACTGTTATTAATTACTAAAAACTATTATTGATTTATTATAAATATTAAATGGATAAAGAAAAATCTGAAACTTTTTACATAATTATTAAATAAATAAATGAACCTAATAAAAATATAAAAACATATAAGTGCTTAATAATAAGCTAAAAAGAAAATTAAAAAGCTAATTAATATTAAATAAATGCTATCACTATTTTTAAAATTATGTTTTTGTGTTTTTCTTTTTCTGAAACTCAATATGTACAGATATTGAACAAGTTTAATGAAAACAAAAACTTACAAACTAAAAATAAGTAAATTGAGAGCTTATGAGTCCAACAGTTAAGCTTTTGGCTTGACTGTTGGAACTCAAGCTCATAATAAGCTTGGAAAAAGCTATAAACAGGAAACAAAAGATAAAATAAGATAAGTGTGATAGATTAACCTCACATAAGGCCAAAAATAACAAGCTCAAGCTCAATGAGGAGATATTTGAGAGCTTAGGAAAACAACTCCAACTACACAGTTTGCTTCTGTGTAGTGAGTAAGATGGGACAAAAAGTTTGGTTGATTAAGCTAACTAAATAAGCTACAAATGTAAAAACAAGCATACACATAACAACTAGGCCATAAGGGGTACACAAAGAAGCCAAGTGCCTTTGGATAGGGCTAACTCCACAAGCTTTTGCAAGCTCATGGTTTTAATGATCCTAACCATGGTGCAGGCAAAACAAGCACAAAGAAGCTACAAAATAAGCTATTAAACATGAAATATAAAAAAACAAAAATACAATAAGCAAGATTAGCAACAAAACTAAAACATCCTAAAAGCACAAATCTAGAAAGCTAATATTAAGTCCTATACAAAATTATCTAGTTTATTCAAAAGCGCAAAAGGAAAATTTGACTTTTGAGTAAAACTAAAAGTTGACTTTGATGAACTTTGAATTTAAACTACTGATTAAATAAGTTATATTAAGCTATAAGAACATGAAATAAACAAAGATAAACAACATTTAAACACTTAAGCAAGATTCTAGGATCCAACAATCTCACGGTGCTCATTTAGAGATCATCAAGTGTCAATTTGACTTTCTACCATGCTACACCCTTTGGTTAGGATTTCCGAGTTACTTAGGCCATATAAAGAGTACATCAAACAAGAACAACCACAAACACAGCCCTAAACACGATTCATTATCAAATCCAAACAACCTTTAAAATGGACTGTTTTGAGGTTTTCAAAGCAAAGAGAGTGTTTACCAATTCCATCAAATCCAGAGGTACCAAAGTGTCAAAATGGACCTTTTCAAGACAAACAAGATGTCAAACAAGTCTAAGCCTATGAACATAAAAATTGGCATATTGGCGGTCTAAATGCAATATCAAACCACAACCAAATCCAAAACATAACAACCTAAGATTAAGCTCTAATATCATAAACAAACATCAAAGGAACACGAAACATGAAAATTAAAGCATCTAAAGCACTAAAACAAGAAATGCAAAATGGTAAAAATGAGCTTACAAGTGATATCCACGCTTAAAAGCGAGAACCATGGCCACAGAACACATCCTAAGGCTTTCCACAAAGCTTCTAAACCAAAGGCAATCCACAATTAACCTTGCTCCATGCAGTTTCACCAAGATCACATGATTATTTTGGATTTTCATTGTTTTCTTGATTTTAGTGTTTTCTGAATTTTAAAGACTAAACCTGTTTTAAGGTCTCTAAAAGCTTTAAAGCTTTGTCAGGAGCTTATGTGAGCTTATTGAGTCCTTTAAACAACTACTTAACAAGAAATTAAAGTGACTGAAATTTAAAGGAATTTAAGCAAAACATAAAACTGGAAAGATACTTGAAATTAAACTGAAAATGATGTTCCATTACACTACTTTAAGAAAGATTACAACATTAAAACTGTAAATGACAAGTAATTTAAAGAAAGCATTTTTAAAATTACACTATGTGAACAATGGCTAGTCCAAAGTTGTTTTCTTCTCTTCCTTCTCTTCTCTTTTATAGCATTCTGAGTTCCCACTAGCTTCCTGGTCAAATCCCACTTCACTTTGTGTCCATTGGATAAGCAGAGATGATCCTAGCCATTTAAAGTACTTTTGGCGCCAAAAGTCCAATAAGCAGCTTGGGGCAGTTTGAGCGCAATTAATGCTTCTTGGTTTGTTATAGAGGTGGAGGGGACAAGGTAGGATAAGTTTAGAGGCAAAGTTGGATGGTTATTAGCAAAAGCAGGGATTGAGGTGAGGTAGAGTGTTTGATGGTGGGAAGCATTAAATGCATAAGGGTATAGGAGGAGGGGGATGAGTGGAGAGAGTAGGTAGTGAGGTGGAAAAGTGGTGAGGTGGTGGTAAAACCACTTGGTTTTGGTTTAGCAGGGTGTGGTGAGGAGGATGAGCAGTGATGGCGTGGTATTTGCGCGTTTGACTTGGTTTGACCAAGTATTAATAATATGGGGTTGGGGGGTTGGATTTTGATATTGGGTTTTGGGTTTAATTAATAAAAGGTCGGTTGGTATAAGTTAAGACAAGGACCATTTATGTAATTTGTTGGTTTATTGAAGGACTGAAATTTCAACTTTCCCAAACATCACACAAGGACTAAACCTGCAATTAATGGTTAGTACAAGGTCCAATATTGCATAAAATTCCATTTTATAAATCCAAGGACCAAAGCGCCAACTTTGTAACTCAGGACCAAACTTGTAATTTTCTCAAAACTTATCATATAAGGACCACATATGCCACATTTGAATAGTACAAGGGTGTAATTTGAATAAATTCCATTTTAAACACCTGTGGACCGATTTTGACACTTTTGTAAAGTTGAGGGACCAAAGTTGTAAATTGTGATTTTAAACTTCAAAGGACAATTTATTACAACTTGTGAATCCCAAGGACCTTTAAATAACATTTTTCTTTATTTTGATTTACCAGGACTAGTTTTGACAACTTTTGAAACTTGGGGACTAAAGCGCCAATTATGCAAACTTGATACGTTTTCATCCGATTTTGGTATTTTGCATTTAAAACACATAAAACACTTATTTGTGATATTTTTATCATTTTGATGCATTTCGAGTGTTTTCGGATGTTTTTGCGGTTTAAATGGTATAAAATGATGAGTATTTGACACTCATCAATCCCCACACTAAGATATTGCTAGTCTCTAGCAATCTTTTGAGAAAACTTAATGGATTTGAGTCTCTTTACCAAAAGCCATTACTTTTGGAGTAGCCAATTGTTTCAGTTCAAGTAAGAACCTTGGTACAATGATAACCAAATGATTTTGAGCAAATCACCGACTTGTCAACGGTTTTGATTTGTCTTTACGTAAGCCGTTTGCTCGGACTAGCCAACTCTTAGATAAATTATCAATATTATCTTTGGTGAGTCGATTACCAATTATGGTTTTCAACCGCCTTTACCACAAGCCATAAACTTGCGGGCTAGCCAACTCTTCACTAATTAAAGATATGGTGAGTGAACACCATACAATTTTGGGCAAATTGCAAGCCATAAACGGATTTGAGATATCTTTACCAAGAGCCGTTTGCTCTGGATTAGCCAATCCTTATGTGGGTTAGACATGGTGGATGATTACCATTTGTTGTGTTTAGTACATAGTACTTCCACTAAAATTTTTTAAAATTTGGCCATTTTGAGGGAAAAGGGACTAAAAGGGTACATTTATGATCAAATTCGCGAATTTCCCCACACTTAGAAATGAATATTGTCCTCAATATTCAAAGTCCCAACTATTATGCCGAATCCTTGAACATAAAAAGATAACATTACTAGCTAAATGTAAAACACAACAATTATTCTATTTTTAATATTTACAATTTTCATTCATTTTTAGATCTATATACAACATGGGACATCTCCCCACATCTAGGTGGGACACACATGGTGAAAACCCATGTTTAACTAAGGTTTTTGATTAATAGTCGGGTGAAAACCCATGAGGAAGCTACTATTTTTGATTAACCGAGTCGCTAGCTTGACTCGACCCGAATTAATTTGTTCATGGGAAATGACTGGATGAGAAATTGGGTGGGGTCACCACTACGTAATTATGAATAGTAAGGTAAGGAGAATATTTTTGGTTTTTATTTTATAATATAAATGAAAAGTGAAAATGTTTTGTATTTTTATCTTTTATATATTTAGAAAGAAAAGAAAAATATTTTTGTGTTTTATATTGTTTTGGAAATGAAATATGATATTATGTATAATATATATACAAGATCGTATATCAACAAAACACACCTCCCCAAGCAATGCTTAAAATTTGATTGGTCCTAAACTAGTCATCTTTATATTAGTCAACCACTTGTGAATGGTCAACCATAAAAGTCAAACTAATCTAGGACCAAAGACATTTAAAATCCATGGGAGTATAGAATTATATCCCCGGTCGTTAAGTCCCAACGAGGTGTGTAAACTGTAATACAACGACTGTGTGTGCTGAAATGATATTGAATATACAAAAACAGAATCGATTGACTAACACTAGGAATGTGAATAGTAATAGCTCATCACGACTATGTCGTTAAAAACGTGCAATCGAAACCTAAAAACGTAAAAGATATACAAACGACGTTTAACTTAAATTAAACGTAAGCGTATAAAAATAAAACGATTATAACTATAGTAGGGATTTGCATGTCTTAGCGACTTAAATGCAAATTAAATATAATTAAAATATTTAACTATAATTTACAAATTTATATAAAAGTTAAGAAAATCTAAAAACTAAAAGCGTATATGTTTACGTAACAATTACGTAAACGTAACAAAATAAAAAGTGAATTCGATCCAATACAACTCCCACAAATGTGAAAATCATATTTTGGAATTCTAAAAGATAAGAAAATTATTGGAAAATTAAAATAAATTTTACACTATTAAATTAATTAATATAAATTAAAATGAATTAAATGTATTTAATAATGAATTAAATAATAAGAAAATCTAAAATTAACTTAAATAAATGAAATAAAGAATCTAAAAATCTAAAATATTATAAAATGAATTTTAAAACTGAAAATGTATTTTTACACAATTATTCTATTTATTATTAATTATTTACTATTATTAATTACTAAAAACTATTATTGATTTATTATAAATAATAAATGAATAAAGAAAAATCAAACTTTTACATAATTCTAAAATAAATAAAAGAAGCTAGGAAAAATATAAAACTATATGTGCTTAATGAAATAAGCTAATAAGCAATTAAGCTTCTAAATAAATGCTATCACTTATTTGAAAATTATCTTTTTTGGAATTTTCTTTTACGAAACTCAATATGTACAGATATTGAACAAGTTTAATGAAAACAAAACTTTACAAACTAAGAAATAAGCAAATTGTGAGCTTATGAGTCCAACAGTTAAGCTTTTGGCTTGACTGTTGGAACTCAAGCTCATAATAAGCTTGGAAAAAGCTATAAATAGGAAACAAAAGATAAAATAAGATAAACACAAGTCCAATGGATAAATATAAACAAGAAAATGGACTGTGGTAGTGTGAGCTTATGGTTTAGACAGTTAAGCTTTTTGAGCCTAACTTGGATGGAGTGAAAGCTTGTAAAAGCTTGGTATAAGCTCCACACTGGAAAGCAAAAGAAAAATAATATGTATACAAGTGATATGATAAAATATGAACAAGCATGTGTCTTGGATTTCATCAAATAAGCTTGTAATAAGCTAATAAGCTCTTCCAATCCACACTACGCTTAACCAAACACCCTTGCAACTTTTGAATGGCAAATTAAGTCGAAAGTATAAGTTTAATAAGCCAAATTAAGAATTGGAGTAGCAAGCTAGGTTGGTTGGCTTTCAAAAAGCCAAAGCTCAACTTGTGGGGATCAAAGATGAGCTTTTGAGAAGCTTATGAAGTAGGCATGATTACATCGATTTCTCAATGTAAACCGAGAAATGGGACAAACAAAAAGCTTGTTGCATTTTACTTAATAAGTCGCAACATGAAATTTAAGCATTGGACCTTATTAGTCGGTTGGTTAGCTTTAAAAGAAACTAATTTCACAAGCTGGGTCCCAAGAATAAGCTTTTGTGAGCTTATGAAGAAGGCCGCATGTATATCGAAAGCTCGATATACACCGATGGAATGGGACAAGTTACAAGCTACTTGCATCCCTAGCAAATAAGCGCTAGGGAAAATTAAGCATAGGATCCTAAAGTTGGGTGGATAAGCTTCACAAAAACTAAACCACACAAGCTTATGATCACTAATGAGCTTATTAGAGCTGTTGGTAATGGTGTAAGTTCAAAGATTTACTTGTGCTGTTATGAGTGGGCAAACAACAAGCTCAATTATAACCTATCAATTAAGCTCATAAAAGCTACACAAGCACTAAACATTGAGTGTGATAGATTAACCTCACATAAAACCAAAATCACAAGCTCAAGCTCAATGAGGAGCTATTTGAGAGCTTAGGAAAACAACTCCAACTACACGGTTTGCTTCGTGTAGTGAGTAAGATGGGACAAAAAGTTTGGTTGATTAAGCTATCTAAATAAGCTACAAATGTAAAAACAAGCATACACATAACAACTAGGCCACGAGGGCTACACAAAGAAGTCAAATGCACAAGCTAGGGCTAAGTCATAAAGCTTCTGCAAGCTTATGAACTTGACAGCTAGACTTGTGCACAGGGCAAAAACAAGCTAAAATAAGCTATAAAATAAGCTATTAAACATGAAATATAAAAATTAACAAAATACAATAAGCAAGATTAGCAACAAAGCTACAATATCCTAAAAGCACAAATTATGAAAGCTAATATTAAGTCCTATACAAAATTATCTAGTTTATTCAAAAGCAGGAAAAGGAAAATTTGACTTTTGAGTAAAACACAAAAGTTGACTTTGATGAACTTTGAACTTAAACTCTTGATTAAATAAGTTATATTAAGCTATAAGAACATGAAATAAACAAAGATACACAAGAATTAAACACATATGCAAGATTCTAGGATCCAACAACCTCACGGTGCTCATAATGAGATCATCAAGTGTCAAATTGACTTTCTAACATGCTACACCCTTTGGTTAGTATTCCTTGAGTTACTTAGGCCATATAAAGAGTACATCAAACAAGAACAACCACAAACACAGCCTTAAACACGGATTCATTATCAAATCCAAACAACCTTAAAATGGACTGTTTTGAAGTTTTCAAAGCAAAAGAGAGTGTTTACCAATTCCATCAAATCCAGAGGTACCAAAGTGTCAAAATGGACCTTTTTGCACAAACAAGATGTCAAACAAGTCTAAGCCTATGAACATCAAAAATTGGCATATTGGCAGTCTAAATGCAATATCAAACCACAACCAAATCCAAAACATAACAACCTAAGATTAAGCTCTAATATCATAAACAAACATCAAAGGAACACAGAAACATGAAAATTAAAGCATCTAAAGCACTAAAACAAGAAATGCAAAATGGTAAAAATGAGCTTACAAGTGATATCCCGCTTAAAAGCGAGAACCATGGCCACAGTAACACATCCTAAGGCTTTCCACAAAGCTTCTAAACCAAAGGCAATCCACAATTAACCTTGCTCCATGCAGTTTCACCAAGATCACATGATTATTTTGGATTTT
Organism: Chrysanthemum lavandulifolium; assembly: GCA_022545495.1. Taxonomy (NCBI): domain Eukaryota; kingdom Viridiplantae; phylum Streptophyta; class Magnoliopsida; order Asterales; family Asteraceae; genus Chrysanthemum; species Chrysanthemum lavandulifolium. The sequence goes on along the minus strand of CM040240.1, from coordinate 48,952,697 downwards.
CATTGTTTTCTTGATTTTAGTGTTTTTGAATTTAAAAGACTAAACTGTTTTAAGGTCTCTAAAAGCTTTAAAGCTTTTGTCGAGCTTATGTGAGCTTATTGAGTCCTTTAAACAACTACTTAACAAGAAATTAAAGAACATGAAATTTAAAGGAATTTAAGCAAAACATAAACGGAAAGATACTTGAAATTAAAGCGAAAATGATGTTCCATTACACTACTTTAAGAAAGATTACAACATTAAAACGTAAATGACAAGTAATTTAAAGAAAGCATTTTAAAATTACACTATGTGAACAATGGCTAGTCCAAAGTTGTCTTCTTCTTCCTTCTCTTCTCTTTATAGCATTCGAGTTCCCACTAGCTTCTGGTCAAATCCCACTTCACTTTGTGTCCATTGGATAAGCAGAGATGATCCTAGCCATTTAAAGTACTTTTGGCGCCAAAAGTCCAATAAGCGACTTAGAGGCGGTTTGAGCGCAATTAATGCTTCTTGGTTTGTTATAGAGGTGGAGGGACAAGGTAGGATAAGTTTAGAGGCAAAGTTGGATGGTTATTAGCAAAACAGGGATTGAGGTGAGGTAAAGTGTTTGATGGTGGGAAGCATTTAATGCTTAGTGGGTATAGGAGGAGGGGGATGAGTGAGAGAGTAGGTAGTGAGGTGGAAAAGTGGGAGGTGGTGGTAAAACCACCGTTGGTTTTGGTTTAGCGGTGTGGGAGAGGAGGATGAGCAGTGAGCGTGGTATTTGGCGTTTGACTTGGTTTGACCAAGTATTAATAACATGGGGTTGGGGTTGGTTGGATATTGGGATTGGTGGGATAATTTAAAAGGGTCCGTTTGGTATAAGTTAAGACAAGGACCATTTATGTAATTTGTCGATTTATTGAAGGACCTGAAATTTCAACTTTCCCAAACATCACACAAGGACTAAACCTGCAATTAATGGTTAGTACAAGGTCCAATATTGCATAAAATTCCATTTTATAAATCCAAGGACCAAAGCGCCAACTTTGTAACTCCAGGACCAAACTTGTAATTTTCTCAAAACTTATCATATAAGGACCAAATATGCCACATTTGAATAGTACAAGGGTGTAGTTTGAATAATTTCCATTTTAAACACCTGTGGACCGATTTTGACACTTTTGTAAAGTTGAGGACCAAAGTTGTAAATTGTGATTTTAAACTTCAAAGGACAATTTCTTACAACTTGTGAATCCCAAGGACCTTTAAATAACATTTTTCTTTATTTTGATTTACCAGGACTAGTTTTGACAACTTTTGAAACTTGGGGACTAAAGCGCCAATTATGCAAACTTGATACGTTTTCATCGATTTTGGTATTTTGCATTTAAAACACATAAAACACTTATTTGTGATATTTTTATCATTTTGATGCATTTCGAGTGTTTTCGGATGTTTTTGCGGTTTAAATGGTATAAAAATGATGAGTATTGCACACTCATCAATCCCCACACTAAGATATTGCTAGTCCTAGCAATCTTTTGAGAAAACTTAATGGATTTGAGTCTCTTTACCAAAAGCCATTACTTTTGGAGTAGCCAATTGTTTTAGTTCAAGTAAGAACCTTGGTACAATGATAACCAAATGATTTTGAGCAAATCACCACTTTCAACGGTTTTGATTTGTCTTTACCGTAAGTCGTTTGCTTACGGACTAGCCAACTCTTAGATAAATTATCAATATTATCTTTGGTGAGTCGATTACCAATTATGGTTTTCCAACCGCCTTTACCACAAGCCATAAACTTGCGGGCTAGCCAACTCTTCACTAATTAAAGATATGGTGGTGAACACCATACAATTTTGGGCAAATTGCAAGCCATCAACGGATTTGAGATATCTTTACCAAGAGCCGTTTGCTCTGGATTAGCCAATCCTTATGTGGGTTAGACATGGTGGATGATTACCATTTGTTGTGTTTAGTACATAGTACTTCCACTAAAATTTTTTAAAATTTGGCCATTTTGGGAAAAGGGACTAAAAGGGTACATTTATGATCAAATTCGCGAATTTCCCCACACTTAGAAATGAATATTGTCCTCAATATTCAAAGTCCCGACTATTATGCCGAATCCTTGAACGTAAAAGATAACATTACTAGCTAAGTGTAGAAACACAACAATTATTCTCTTTTTAATATTTACAATTTTCATTCATTTTTAGATCTATATACAACATGTGGGGCATCTCCCCACACTAAGGTGGTAGACACACGGGTGAAAACCCATGTTTAACTATTTTTGATTACCGAGTCGCTAGCTTGAAACCGAATTAATGTTCATGAGGAAGCTCTATTTTTGATAACCGAGTCGCTAGCTTGACTCGACCCCAATTAAATTGTTCATGGGAAATGACTGGATGAGAAATTGGGTGGGGTCACCACTACGTAATTATGAATAGTAAGGTAAGGAGAATATTTTTGGTTTTGATTTTATAATATAAATGAGAAAAGTGAAAATGTTTTTGTATTTTTATCTTTTATATATATAGAAAGAAAAGAAAAAATATTTTTGTGTTTTATATTGTTTTTGGAAATGAAATATGATATTATGTATAATATATATACAAGTACGTTATACGCAGCACACCTCCCCGGCAGCGGCGCCAAAATTTGATTGGTCCTAAACTAGTCATCTTTATATTAGTCAACCACTTGTGAATGGTCAACCATAAAAGTCAAACTAATCTAGGACCAAAGACAGTTAAAATCCATGGGAGTATAGAATTATATCCCCGGGTCGTTAAGTCCCAACGAGGTGTGTAAACTGTAATACAACGATGTGTGTCTTTGAAATGATATTGAATATACAAAAACAGAATCGATTGACTAACACTAGGAATGTGAATAGTAATAGCTCGTCACGCCTATGTCGTTAAAACGTGCAATCGAAACCTAAAACGTAAAGATATACAAACGACGTTTAACTTAAATTAAACGTAAACGTATAAAAACAAAACGATTATAACTATAGTAGGGATTTGCATGTCTTAGCGACTTAAATGCAAATTAAATATAATTAAAATATTTAACTATAATTTACAAATTTATATAAAAGTTAAGAAAATCTAAAAAACTAAAACGTATATGTTTACGTAACAATTACGTAAACGTAACAAGATAAAAACTGAATTCGATCCAATACAACTCCCACAAATGTGAAAATCATATTTTTGGAATTCTAAAAGATAAGAAAATTATTGGAAAATTAAAATAAATTTTACACTATTAAATTAATTAATATAAATTAAAATGAATTAAATGTATTTAATAATGAATTAAATAATAAGAAAATCTAAAATTAACTTAAATAAATGAAATAAAGAATCTAAAAATCTAAAATATTATAAAATGAATTTTAAAAGCGAAAATGTATTTTTACACAATTATTCTATTTATTATTAATTATTTACTATTATTAATTACTAAAACTATTATTGATTTATTATAAATAATAAATGAATAAAGAAAAATCAAACTTTTACATAATTCTAAAATAAATAAAAGAAGCTAGGAAAAATATAAAACTATATGTTATTAAGCTAAAATAAGCTAATAAGCAATTAAGCTATTAAATAAATGCTATCACTTTTTTAAAAAGCTCTTTTTTGGAATTTTCTTTTTCGAAACTCAATATGTACAGAATATGAACAAGTTTAATGAAAACAAAACTTTACAAACTAAGAAATAAGCAAATTGTGAGCTTATGAGTCCAACAGTTAAGCTTTTGGCTCGATTGTTGGAACTCAAGCTTAGAATAAGCTTGGAAAAAGCTATAAACAGAAACAAAAGATAAAATAAGATAAACACAAGTCCAATGGATAAATATAAACAAGAAAATGGATGAAATGTGGTAGTGTGAGCTTATGGTTTAGACAGTTAAGCTTTTGAGCTTAACTTGGATGGAGTGAAAGCTTGTAAAAGCTTGGTATAAGCTCCACACGGAAAGCAAAAGAAAAATAATATGTATACAAGTGATATGATAAAATATGAACAAGCATGTGTCTTGGATTTCATCAAATAAGCTTGTAATAAGCTAATAAGCTCTTCCAAGACAAGTCTGCTTAACCAAACACCCTTGCAACTTTTGAATGGCAAATTAAGTCGAAAGTATAAGCTAATAAGCCAAATTAAGAATTGGAGTAGCAAGCTAGGTTGGTGAGCTTTCCAAAAGCCAAAGCTCAACTTGTGGGGATCACAGATGAGCTTTTGAGAAGCTTATGAAGTTGCTATGATTACACCGATTTCTCAATGTAAACCGAGAAATGGGACAAACAAAAGCTTGTTGCACTTTTACTTAATAAGTCGCAACATGAAATTTAAGCATTGGACCTTAGAGTCTGGTTGGTTAGCTTCTAAAAGAAACTAATTTCACAAGCTCGGGTCCAAGAATAAGCTTTTGTGAGCTTATGAAGAAGCCGCAGTGTATCTTGAAGCTCAGTATACACTGATGGAATGGGACAAGTTACAAGCTACTTGCAGCCCTAGCAAATAAGCTGCTAGGGGAAAATTAAGCATAGGATCCTAAGTTGGGCAGATAAGCTCCACAGGAAACTAAATCTCACAAGCTCATGATCACTAAGGAGCTTCTTAGAGCTGTTGGTAATGGTGTAAGTTCATGGATTTACTCAGTGAACTGTTATGAGTGGGCAAACAACAAGCTCAATTATAACCTATCAATTAAGCTCATAAAAGCTACACAAGCACTGAAACATTGAGTGTGATAGATTAACCTCACATAAAACCAAAAATCACAAGCTCAAGCTCAATGAGGAGCTATTTGAGAGCTTAGGAAAACAACTCCAACTACTTGTTTGCTTCGTGTAGTGAGTAAGATGGGACAAAAGGTTTGGTTGATTAAGCTATCTAAATAAGCTACAAATGTAAAAACAAGCATACACATAACAACTAGGCCACAAGGGCTACACAAAGAAGCCAAATGCACAAGCTAGGGCTAAGTCATAAAGCTTTTGCAAGCTTATGAACTTGATGACTAGACTTGTGCAGGGCAAAACAAGCTAAAATAAGCTATAAAATAAGCTATTAAACATGAAATACAAAAATTAACAAAAGTACAATAAGCAAGATAAGCAACAAAGCTACAATACCCTAAAAGCACAGATTATGAAAGCTAATATTAAGTCCTATACAAAATTATCTAGTTTATTCAAAAACTGCAAAAAGGAAAATTTGACTTTTTGAGTAAAACTAAAAAGTTGACTTTGATGAACTATGAACTTAAACTACTGATTAAATAAGTTATATTAAGCTATAAGAACATGAAATAAACATAGATACACAAGAATTAAACACATATGCAAGATTCTAGGATCCAACAACCTCACAAAGTGCTCATAATGAGATCATCAGTGTCAAATTGACTTTCTACCATGCTACACCCTTTGGTTAGTATTTCACCGAGTTACTTAGGCCATATAAAGAGTACATCAAACAAGAACAACCACAAACACATCCCTAAACACGATTCATTATCAAATCCAAACAACCTTTAAATGGACTGATTTGAAGTTTTCAAAGCAAAGAGAGTGTTTACCAATTCCATCAAATCCAGAGGTACCAAAGTGTCAAAATGGACCTTTTCAGCACAAACAAGATGTCAAACAAGTCTAAGCCTATGAACATCAAAAATTGGCATATTGGCAGTCTAAATGCAATATCAAACCACAACCAAATCCAAAACATAACAACCTAAGATTAAGCTCTAATATCATAAACAAACATCAAAGGAACACAGAAACATGAAAATTAAAGCATCTAAAGCACTAAAACAGTAAAATGCAAAAATGGTAAAAAATGAGCTTACAAGTGATATCCTGCTTAAAACTGAGAACCATGGCCACATAACACATCCTAAGGCTTTCCACAAAGCTTCTAAACCAAAGGCAATCCACAATTAACCTTGCTCCATGCAGTTTCACCAAGATCACATGATTATTTTTGGATTTTCATTGTTTTTCTTGATTTTTAGTATTTTCTGAATTTAAAAGACTAAACTGTTTTAAGGTCTCTAAAAGCTTTAAAGCTTTGTCGAGCTTATGTGAGCTTATTGAGTCCTTTAAACAACTACTTAACAAGAAATTAAAGAACATGAAATTTAAAGGAATTTAAGCAAAACATAAACCGGAAAGATACTTGAAATTAAAGCGAAAATGATGTTCCATTACACTACTTTAAGAAAGATTACAACATTAAAGCGTAAATGACAAGTAATTTAAAGAAAGCATTTTAAAATTACACTATGTGAACAATGGCTAGTCCAAAGTTGTCTTCTTCTCTTCCTCTCTCTCTTTATAGCATTCTGAGTTCCCACTAGCTTCCTGGTCAAATCCCACTTCACTTTGTGTCCATTGGATAAGCAGAGATGATCCTAGCCATTTAAAGTACTTTTGGCGCCAAAAGTCCAATAAGCAGCTTGGGGCAGTTTGAGCGCAATTAATGCTTCTTGGTTTGTTATAGAGGTGGAGGGGACAAGGTAGGATAAGTTTAGAGGCAAAGTTGGATGGTTATTAGCAAAAACAGGGGATTGAGGTGAGGTAGAGTGTTTGATGGTGGGGAAGCATTTAATGCTTGTGGGTTTGGTATGAGAGGAGGGGGATGAGTGGAGAGTAGGTAGTGAGGTGGAAAAGTGGTGAGGTGGTGGTAAAACCACCGGTTTTGGTTTAGCAGTGTGGAGAGGAGGATGAGCGTGATGGTGGTATTTGGCGCGTTTGACTTGGTTTGACCAAGTATTAATAACATGGGTTGGGTGGGTTGGATATTGGTGGGTTTGTGTTTTGGGTTTAATTTAAAAGGGTCCGGTTGGTATAAGTTAAGACAAGGACCATTTATGTAATTTTTGATTTATTGAAGGACTGAAATTTCAACTTTCCCAAACATCACACAAGGACTAAACCTGCAATTAATGGTTAGTACAAGGACCAATATTGCATAAAATTCCATTTTATAAATCCAAGGACCAAAGCGCCAACTTTGTAACTCAGGACCAAACTTGTAATTTTCTCAAAACTTATCATATAAGGACCAAATATGCCACATTTGAATAGTACAAGGGTGTAGTTTGAATAATTTCCATTTTAAACACCTGTGGTGATTTTGACACTTTTGTAAAGTTGAGGGACCAAAGTTGTAAATTGTGATTTTAAACTTCAAAGGACAATTTCTTACAACTTGTGAATCCCAAGGACCTTTAAATAACATTTTTCTTTATTTTGATTTACCAGGACTAGTTTTGACAACTTTTGAAACTTGGGGACTAAAGCGCCAATTATGCAAACTTGATACGTTTTTCATCGATTTTGGTATTTTGCATTTAAAACACATAAAACACTTATTTGTGATATTTTTATCATTTTGATGCATTTCGAGTGTTTTCGGATGTTTTTGCAGTTTAAAAATGGTATCACCCAAAAATGATGAGTATTTGCATGATACACTCATCAAAGTCCCATGTTGATGGTTCCTTGGAGATACCGAAAGACCCGTATCTTAACCGCTTCAAGGTGCTTTTGGTAGGCTTAGCCCGGTATCTAGCACACATGCATGCTTGGTATCTAGCACACATGCACAATAATGTAATATCGTGTTCACTTGTTGTGAGGTACATCGGGATCCAATCATACTTAGATATTTCGTTTGATCTACCATGATCCCGAGTGGTCCTCATCCAGTTTGGTACGTTCCACCATGGGAGTGTCAACGGTGTCACAAGTGTCAAATCCAAATTTCTTTAAAATTTCATTTGCATATTTAGATTGATTAATGAAAATGCCTCCGGACTTTGTGAAATTTGTAATCCCAAGAAAATGACATTTGTCCCATCATTGACATTTGAAATTTGGAGCCCATCTCCTTAGAAAACGGTCGCATTCATTGGGGTCGGTCGAGGCAAAGATAATATCATAAACATAAATTTGAACGTGAATTAAATGTTTGCACGACTTTCGGTGAATAATGTCGGATCAATGCTCCTTTCTTTGAATCCGGTAGATAGAAGAAATTTTGATAGCGTATCATACCATGCCCTGGAGCTTGCTTCAAGCCGTAAGAGCCTTCTTCAAGAGATAGACAAGAGTAGGATGCTCGATTCACAAAACCTTCCGGTTGGTCGACGATCGACTTCTTTAAGATCTCCGTTAAGAAAAGCCGTCTTTACATCCATCTGATAGACAATCATATTCTTACTTGCAGCATTAGCCAGGAAGATTCTGATTGCCTCGATGCATGCCACTGGACCAAATGATTCTTCAAAGTCAATTCCATCCTCTTGACGGTATCCTTTTGCAACCAATCGAGCCTTGTTCTTTAAAACATCACCATGCTCATCAAGCTTTACTTTGAAGATCCACTTTAGAGCAATGATCATGGCACAATCAGGAGCGGTACTAATTCCATACATCTAGTCGATCAAACTCATGAATTTCTTCTTGCATGGCATTGAACCATTGTCTTCATTCATTGCGGCTTTAACGTCTTTTGGTTCGACCTTGGATAGTACTGAGTTGAAGAAGCACCATAAGGCATCGGTTGCAAGTTGTTTGCAGTGGATATAGGACGAGAGGATTTCCAATGATGTTGTCCAATGGATGATCATGTGTCCATTTTCTAAGGTGTTTGTGTGGTTGTTGTTGAGGAACTGAAGTAGCGAGTCGATTTCTCCCGATGAAGATGGTTCGATGATGATTCGGGAGCAAATATGTTTTCAAATGGTGCATCTTCGTGGAGAAGCAAATGGGTTCTCTTCATCAAGGTGCCGAAACAATTCCATGATGTACACTTGATGATTGATGATTTGTTGATGAGACCGAGTGATCGCAGCAGCGCTTCTTGACTTAATGACATAGAAACCGAAGGGTTATCTTCATTGATGAGGATAGGAGCACCTCAGAGATGGAATTGACAAATCATTAGAAGTTGGCTCATATTGTTCATCAAACATTGGATCAAACAATTTCTTCAAGTCATCTTTCGAAGGAGGTACATAAGGAGTTCTTTGGGAAGAATCGTATACAAGAGTAGAACCGATGGGACTACTTGATGATGCGGGTCCGAGGCTCGGGTTGTCCGGAGCCATAGGACCGGTCACTCATCGAACGTAACGTGAATTGTTTCCATGATATTTCGGGTTCTTTTGTTATAGATTCGGTATCCTTTTCTGTTTGGTGCATATCCTACAAATAATCCAATGTCCGCTTTAGCTTTAAGTTTGCCTAAGTCTTGGCCCTCATTAGTTGGATAACACAATGCACCAAACACACGAAGGAATGAGAGATTAGGTTTTCTATTGTGGACAAGTTCATATGGAGTTTTTCCATGAGCAGTGTGAATTAGGGATCGATTTTGAGTGTAGCATGCAGTGGCAATGGCTTCAGCCAAGAGAAACATTGGAACCTTTGAGTAAATCAACATTGTTCTTGCGGCTTCCACAAGAGTTCGATTTCGTCTTTCAACTACACCGCTCGTTGAGGAGTTCGTGGAACACTTCTTTGATGGTGATTCCAACACTTTCATAAAACTCACTAAGTTGTTTATTAACAAACTCGGCCCATTGTCTGCTCGGATGATTCGACAATTTTGTTAAGTCGAACTCGCAATTGTTTGATAAGTTTGATGATGATATCCGAGTTTCATCCTTTGTCCTTAAGAACTTAACCTGTGAATCGAGAGTAATCATCAACCACAACTAACACATATTTCTTCCCAAAGATATTATGCACTCTCATGGGTCCACATAAATCCATGTGAATTGTATGAAGAACTTCATGGCGAGTTTGTAGGTTTGGGTTTGTGGGCATACTTCTTGCTTTTTCCCAATTGGCATCTTGAACAAAGATGATCCTTTTCATACTTTAGTATAGGTAAACCTACAACTAAGTCCTTTATGGAGAGATCATTTATGGTGCCAAGTTCAAGTGATTGAGACGACGATGCCATAACCATGACTTTGTTTTGAAGCCTTTGACAACAAGCAAATTGAGAAGACTTCATCATATTTTCGATAGAGATGGTGTATAGATTTGAACCACGTATTCCTCTTAAAAGTTCTTTACCATCAAGTTCTCTAACGAAACAAGTATGTTTTCAAGGCCACTTCTAGATCGTAATCACGTAATTGACCGACAGAGAATAAGTTATGACCAAGACCTTCTACGTAATATACCCCGGAGATAACACTATCACCGACAACATAATCTCCATAACCCATAATTGCACCGAAATGACCGTTCCCGAATCTAACAGTTCCGATGAATTTACTCACGAAGTTCATGAGCGCGACCGGTCTCCAAATATATGCTTGGAACAACTGAGTCCGTGTAGCAGACGATTTGAATGATCCGCAATTGAACACGAGACAAGAATGGATAATCGGATAATTGGGATCCCCATGCAAGAATGGGTTCCATTTGGCTAATAATGATGATTGGAACACCCGCATCGAAATAGAAACAATGGAATCATTAGGGATAGATGTTGTGCTAGTGTCCGTATAAGACCTATTCAAAGTATGTTCACTTCTTAAGGGAATAGTTCTACCAGTAGGCATCCACTTCCTAATGGGCATTGATCTAGATAATTTAGGGCACATCTCATTAAAATTGAAATTTCACCCAGTAGGTATCCACTGATAACCTATGTTGCTAAATTTCCTCCCTGTGGGTTTCCAATGTTTCATAACCTTCTTCCGCCATTGCTTTCTAGCCTTCTTAGCTCGATTTTTTGCATTAACAATCTTAACAGGGTATTTAACAGCATTAGACAAATCATTCACACCACATTCATGATTAGTAACAGAAACAACGCAATCATCATTACATGTTTTGTCAAAAGTAGCAGAATTCGCATTAATTACAGTACGCTTAGAGCTAACACTAGAATCAACACGATTCGTTTTATTCAAATTCTCCCTAAGGTGATCTTCTACTCTCTTCCACTAAACATTCCTAGCTTGCAAGGTCCTATCATTCTTGGTATTGCCTGGAGGCTTTGACCTGCTTGCTTTTATGTCACTGATTACTCATGTAGAGGGAATTATGGGAACATTAGTTGGTTGAGCTAATTTTTGCATTCCTGAACTAGACGTGCAAGGATCTGAACTACTAGAAGGCACCTTAGAGTTCACTTTCATATTACTGGGCATAGAGTGGTTTGTATACTTGGCACTAGGCATAGAACAAGGCATCACAACTTTACCTTTCGCACCTAAGGTTTTTGGACATGTTGCTATTAAACATTCTAGCAGTTCCTGAGATCGTTTGGCCTAAATGCAAGCAAACCTAATTTCACTATCAATTGGCTTATTTATGAAATCCTCTTCAACGATCTCACGGAGACATTCAAGACTATCCTTAAGGCGAGCAAAATAGTTATGAAATAAAAGTTCATTATTTCTAAGATGAGGAGGAATGTATTTAACAGTCACAGTATATTTGCAGTATGAGGATGACTTTGATGCAACATTCTCATTAAAGACAAGTGGCATTTTCCTTTTCCCGACTCTCGATTCTCAATTTCTTTTGTAAAGACGTTATTTTTTGTTGTTTTTGTCACGAGTGACTTTCATTGAATCATATAACTCTTTAAAGTGTCGTTTAACTTTTCATTTTCTTCTAGAAAACTCTCATTTTCTTTTGTAAAACATTAACCAAGTTTTGAAGATGAAAAGTTTGAGAATCTTGAGAATCTAAAGGAGGAGGCATTTGGGAGCCACCACATTGTTCTTTTCACCCTTTAATTGAGAAATTTGGGCTTTCAACTTTCTCGATCATGTTACAATGAGCTTGAATCTGTTCATCACGTTTGTTTATTCAAAAGCGCATCAAACTCGGAACATCCGAGGATGTCTTTATATTTGAGGTTTTGACATTTTCTTTAAGATGTTGATATTTTAGTTGCAAATCAAAATGTTCAACTTCTAGTTTAGAAAGATGTTTTACCAAATTATCGTGATCATCCTGATTAATTTTCTCATTTAGTTCTGAGTTTTTGTTTTCAAGCTCAATGACACGATCATGGGAAACTTTCAATGCAATAGATAATTCATGAAATTGAGAAGCAGTAATAGAGTGCTTGGTAACAGTATAAAACACATCTTGAGCAACACAACTCGAAATCAAATTCTCATCTAAGATATGCAAGTTCTTCTTTTCAACTTCATTATATTTGAGTTCCTGTTCATAATCATTGACCTCAACTATCATAGCATCAAATTCCTTTTTCATTTCTTTAATATCTGAATTTATTCCCCTTTGAAGACTTTCAAATTGACCTTTTAATTGTTTAAAGAGAGGCATAACCTCAGTTAAATAACATTCTTTAGTTTGCTCAAAACCCTTTCCCCTCTTATCCCCGTGGGTGTGATTCTCTTCTTACACGTTTTCTCAAAATCAACAAATAATTGATAAACAACATACAGGTGATTAAGGTTTTGCTATTAGTGGCAATAGATCTAGGAACTAAATGCATTGGTGTATTTGGAGGATACACAATGAGTCGAGCATTTTCCTAAGGGAGTGTTAGTTTCAACAAGTACATTAGCTTTTGTTTATCCATATCTTTCTTCCAAAAATGTTCGGGGTTAATTGAGTTTGAGGCTTAAACATGTTAAGGAGATCCAATTTTCCTTAGTGTAATCATGGGGTTTGATCGTTATGTTTTTCTCTTTACATGCGAGATTGTTAAGTTTCTTATCCATTTTCTCCCTAGATTCATCATCTAATTTTCTATCCTCTTGATGCTTCCAATACAACTAGGTGTTTGCCTAGGTTTAAGAATCTCATTACCATCATACGATTACCTTATGAGCGATTCTAGCCTTTTAACTACCTCGGGACTTGGTTCCTCAACAAGGGGAATACTATGCTTATCGCTTAAGACTCTATGCTTAGTGATCAAGTGAGCAGTCTGAATGGTATTCACGACAACTTATTTTCAAGCTTGTTTTTCAAAGTTTTTAGATTGGAAAAATCATTCAAAAGTTTTGATTCCTTAGCATTGAATTCTTGCTTAAGCATTTTAACGTTTTCTTGAAGTTCTTTTTTTGCTTAGCAGTTTTAGAAAGCTTTTCTTGTAAGGAGTTTAACTCTTGTTTTAATACTTCTTCTCTAAAATTACTTTTTCTAATAATTGCACGCATTTGGTCATCCATTTCCTGCTCACGGGTGGTTAACTCAAACTTAGCACATTGTTAATAAATAGTAACTTGTTCTTTATATGAATTCAGTTCAGAGATAACAGAATCATCAGGGGCACATGCAGTGTATTCATCAAAAACATAGTCATTATTGACTGCAGAAGATGCATCACTTGGTTCAATCACACTTTCACTTTGGATCACATATTTATCATATGGGACAATATTACTATTACCCATATTAACAATATCTGATTCACAAGTTTCATGTAATTGAACTTTATCATGTATCTTTTGCTCATCAACTTCATCATATAGTTTTAATACCTCTGAGATGATTGAGTCTTTGGATGGACCAGCTTGCTTAGATGGTGAGACCTTAGGAGAGACCATTGAAGAGATGCTAGCCATGAAGATTGTCTGGGCAGTAGGTTCATCATCGACGTCAGAGTCATATGCATCACAATCAGCTACTTGAAAGGCATTTTGATGATTATGACCTATCTCCTGAATTGGTTGTTCATCAACATCATCATCATAGGTTCTAGCATTTCCCTTAGCAAGAAACAACAACTCCTCTTCATCCAAAGCTGCTCCATTATCCGGAGCTTGCACGAGCAACATCTTGTCTCTGAAGTATTCTGCATTCAGTGGACGTTTTGGAGATGTGCAGTTCCTAGCAATATGTCCCTCACCACCACAGTTGTAACATTTGACTGGCTTTGCTTGTCCTTGATTTGGATTCCTTCCACGATTCTGATTTACTACATATCCTCTACCAACTCCACCTCTTCCCTGTTCATATTGCCTTTCTTGAATGGTTGCACCATAACCTTCCATCTCGACGGTAGCTTGATTGTGTGGATTGGATGTCGATTCTAAGGTTATTGTTGGTGTGTGGGAGAGAGTTCATGTTTTGACTAACCATGAGAGCCAGTTGATTGATGAAGTTTTCATGAGTGTGTTTGAGTCGGGAGGCTTATATCTTGGATCGGGATGAGCTTGTAATTACCATTACCCATGGGTAGGACTTGAGAAGCTTTGGTGGTAATACCAACATTGGTGTAGAAAGTCGTTGAATCATTTGATGAGCTTGTTTCTCCTGGTTGGTTTTGAACTGCTCAAGAATCCTTTTTCAAACATAGCATGTCTTTCATTCGAAGAAGGAAGGCATCTGATTGCTCATACTTTGTATTCTTCAATCCTTTGGTTAGCTTCATAGAGGTGACAAACTTGTGCCATTCGGGATTCATGTTGTTCACAAACTTTGAGTTCAGCTGAATATTTGGCATAGTCATTTTGATATTCCTCATATCATTCACAAGTTTGTGGAATCTCACGTAATACTCATAGATACTCTCTTCTGGTTTCATCTTGAAGTGCTTAAATTCATCATACAGCTGTCATTCTCTGTCTTCCTTAGTTAATTCAGAACCTGAGAGAAGCGTCTTGACATTATCCCAAACTGCCTTAGCTTCGGTGTTGTGATTGATAAGCTTGTAGATATCTTTTGGAAGACCACAAGTATAATGTTAGAAGCCCCGATATCAAGATCGAATCTCTTTTCTCCTTATCAATGAGCTCATCATACGTTTTGGTCCGTCCAATCCAAAGATCATGGTTCCATCTGCAGCAGATATCAATTATGTCTCTTGTAGTCTCAACTGATAAGGTCCTTCATCTATTGACTTGAGAATGTTGACCCCATTTTCTTTTCCCAAACAATACAATCGGATTTGTTGAGCCCATGAGTCATAATCGTTACATCAAGCATAGGTGGGCGAGTATCGATCCACCGCTTGAACGTCCTCACTCTGGAAGAAACAATAGTAGGAACGATGTTTGACAAGATTACAAGTTCTACGGATTTTACTATTCTTTGAGGGAAATTGATTCTTTCACGGGATTTTACTAAACCAAAAGAACAACCGTAAAAATGTAGCACGAAGAAGTGACAAGTCTCAATAGACAAGTAGTTAAACAGTCAACTCGCTAAACAGACAACTCGCTTAAAGAAACAAGTCGCTTAAAGAACCAACTCGCTTAATAGCCAAGTCGCATATAGAGAAAACTCGCTTAATAGCCAAGTCGCAAACAGAGACAACTCGCTTAACCACCAAGTCGCTTAAACTAACTTGCTAGCTGTACAACTCGCTTAATAGCCAAGTCGCTTTAGAACTCAAGTCTCTTAAAGAAACAACTCTCTTAGAACCCAAGTCGCATAAGGAGTCAACTCGCTAAATAGCCAAGTCGCATATACCAACTCGCTTCCAATAACAAAGCAACTCGCTCAAGAAACACAACCCGAGGCTCAACTCGCTCAGACAACTTTAAAAACAACCACTTTATCAATAAAAACAACCAAACCACAATGATTTAAGCCTTCCAATTTAAAACCTAAACACATATGATGATCCTAAACACAAAAGTACACACAAAATTCAAACTTTAACACTAGAATTTGTCCAAATGATTCAAACTCTCCTAAACACTTATAACCCCAAGGTCCTTATGAAATCCACCAAAACAAAGAGCATGAAAGATGAGTGATCAAACCATGGCGCTTGATACCAATTGTAAGATATAGGATTTCACAAACACACTAAACCATAATCACATGAGGCGTACAAGTTGTTTTAGAGATACAGTTCTAGAGAGAGAAAGGAAGAGAGTTGGGAACTATGTGAAACAAAGAAAAATGGTATTGAGCTCCAACCTCTACCTTGGGAGGTAGAGGGTATTTATAGTGTCTTACAAATAAACGCCACATATGGGGGCGTGGATCGGGCATGGTGGTGGGTAAAGACCGTCCGTCCTCCACGGTGTTACATAAGCGATAAGGTTTTAAAGGTACCATTTTGAGGGTCGTTTAAGCCCTTATTTGATCACTTTTGTATCCGTTATTGATTAATATCGTTCCTTTTCACTTTTAGGTCTCTTGAAGGCAAAATCTTGGAATGGCACTTATTTGGACGAAAAGGCGAATATATGAAGAAAATGGCCAAAGTCGAATCGAGACACTCAAAGTGCTGAAATGCAGGCGAAGGCGTCGGTGTTAATTGCGGCGCCGTCGGAGGATTTTTGTGACGATCGGTGAGCAAATACCCTATTTTCAAGTGACGACGTCGGGCTTTAAAAGAGTAGGCCGTTGCTACTCGGACGGCCTAGATGCAACCCAGACGACGTCGGTCAAGAGGACGGCGTCACGGACATAGGGTGACGCCGTCGCAAGGTTAACGTGGCCAAGACGAAACCCTAATGACGGCGACACGGCGGCGCCACGAAACATAAGGTGACGCCGTCGCATATGTAATCTTATATATAGAATCGAATTTTTCGGTTTTAGAGAGAGTCTTTGGGTGAAAACCTAAAACCGAACCTAAGGTGTCTTGTACACGTATTTTAGGGTTTTAAAACCTATCTTACATCAAGATAAGTATTTACTTCATTAATTCAATTATGTCTTTGATTATTTGTGTGTATGCTTGCATATTCTCCATGTCCAAGCTAATTTATTTGTGTGTTTGCTTAGGAAGTATGAAACTTAATTATTGAATATTGATTGGTTGTTTCTTATCTTAGTTGATTAATGATCTAGTAATGCGATAGGTCATTCATTGTGTACTTAATGCTTGATTCATCTTTGTGAACCTTAGAATATGATTACCGAGTAGTTGTAGGCTAAATTATCCAAAGAGTGCCTTAGAGTAAGAGTTTATCATCCCTAGTGGGTTTTGTAGACGAGACCCTTTGGTAAGTTCAAAGAGTTAGGGAGAAACATACCCTACAACTTTAGACACACAACGCAACTAAGAATAAGGACGTGACAACTCAACCATCAATAGGAGATAGTTAAGGAGTAGTACAACCTAAGTAAACACATCTTTAAACTATCATACGAGCACACATTAATTAGACATAGACTCCCACAACCTTAGTTTAGATAATTAGATAATAGTAGAGTAATCGGTAGAAATACCAACCCCAAATCCAATACCGAGATTTGTACCTTTCCATTTCATAAAATATAAAAATACAAAAATAATCTTCCTCAACCTTAATCTTAGCGTAGTAACTTCTTACTAGCATTCCTATTCCCCAGAGAACGATATCAATGCCCGTGGCTTACCCTAATTACTACACTACAACGATTAGGTTCATCGCCTAGGGTGTTATAAAACTTGCTCGAGAAAAGGAAGTTTCCTTGACCCCGAACGACGCGTGTAGCGTTATCAAGTTTTGGCGCGTTGCTCGGGAATATAATAGCTAGTTAGTAGTCCACCTCGTTTAGGTTCTTTGCTTGATTCTTATCAAGTAAATTTTCTCATTTTAGCTTTCTCTTAGTCTATCCCCTTCTTCGTGACCTTTGTTCGTAACACCCATCACTTTTCATCATGGAGGATGATAACCAACCACCACTCATCAACCCACCGCCAAATGACCCGCCAAGAGCCCGTACTCTTGGTGAATACTCAAGACCAAGCCACCTAGGCTATAGGAACACCATTGAGCTTCCCGACCAAGCCCAAACTACGGCCTTGCGATCCGACACCATCCGGTTGGTGCAAACGGATGTGCATTCCATGGACTTCGTTAGAAGATCCAAATCGACATCGAGGATTTCCTCAAAATTGTCGATTCCATCGACCTTGATGCTACTACTCGGGAGACCACGTGCTGCGTCTCTTCCAATTCTCTACGGGACCAAGCTAGTAATTGGCTTGAGCGACTTCCCCCCGGCTCCATCTCAAGTTGGGATGATCTTACCTCTCGCTTCCTTGCTCAATTTTTCCCACGGGAGAACCACTAAACTTAGGCGAGACATCTTGACGTTCCCATGACTCCAAGGTGAGTCTCTTTACAAAGCATGGACTCGATTTAAGGAACTACTCCGTAGACTTCCACACCATGGCATTGATCTTTGGCTTCAAATCCAAATCTTCTATGATCATACCGATTTCATTACTCGACGATCCATTGATCGAGCCACGGTGGAAGGCTCGGTGACTTTAACGCAGAGAAATCATGGGATATTATAGAGGAGCTTGCCGATCAAAGCTACGAAGATTGGAGTGAATCTCTCGAAACTCCGATTAACGTGGTTAATGCCATATCCACTCCTTCCGAATCCTCCGATACACTCGAGGAGCAATTGAGTGCCATCGAGAGGAATTGATTATCTTATGGAAAGGCGTAAAAGAGCCCCGTACAAATTCCTCGAGAGGTCGTCAAACCGCCAACTCCACCAACCGCCCACACCTTTTTGAGTCCCCAAGTCGCGAGCAAAACCCAAGTTCGAAAGGCGCTTGCGTTCTACTTCCCAATACCACTTTCACCAAGCTTCAAGGATCAAATGAGGGAGTACATGGCTCTCATAGAGAGATTAGCCGATTTGAAGAGGAGGTTTATAGGCGAGAGAGGAAATGCAAGCAAAATGAAAGAAATGATGAATTTGGTAATTGAATTTACCAAAACAAAGGTTCCCGAAAAAGTGCTCGAAGAACAACGATTGCCTCCCACTTCATTTGTAAACGCCTTTTCCATTATGCCCGAGAATGCAAGGTGAGATGTGGAAAGCGAGGAAAGCACGAAGGAGGAGTATGTGCCTAATGATGAACCCGAGACCATTGAGTACTACCTTAAGCACGAAATTAACAGGAAAACCATTGCAAACCAATTAAACAACTTTAGGTACAATGAAGTTCTTAGGAAGCTCTTGAAGGAAAATGACGGAAGAAGAATCGACGCCTTACCTATGGAACCTCTGTATGAGTTGGTTATAAAAACCTTTGACAAGAAAATGAGACACCATAGGGAATTTCGTGATACCGGTTAGCATCGGTGACATGGATAATATAAATGCCTTGGCCGATCAAGGGACCGATGTGAACATAATGCCATTGTCAATCTATAATAAGTTAACTAAGGAGAAACCAGCCAAGACCGACCTTAGACTTTCCATAGCTAATCATACTTATGTCCACCCGTAGGAATCATTGTTGATGTTCTAATTGAGGTAGCCAACATCGTTTATCCGGTGGATTTCGTGATCATTGATGTTGAGGAAGATAAAAGCGTACCCTCATTCTTGGGACGCTTCTCGCCACCGCCAAGGCAACCATCAAATGCGAAGAAGGCATCATGATACTCAAAAGCGGGAAGGGTGCGCTAGGATACCCATCATCCCAAGATATCCTTTTAAGATCATGGAAATGATTATGGGTGGAAATCGAAAAGCCCCGGGCAACAATGTTAAGAAGAAGATGAATGACTGGGAAAAAGGGCTTAGAGACTTTATGGTTCAAGGATTGTATGCGACGTTGTGGAAACCCGATAAAAAGTTAGGCAGCAATCCCACCTCGATACCTAAGGAAAAAAAGGACCCTAAGGGATTTCTAAAGGGAGAAAAAGTGTTATTGTATAGATCTCGGATAAGGGCATTACGAGGAAGAAACAAGCCAAGATGGTTTGGGCCTTTCACGAGTTAAGGAGACCAATTTAAATGATAAAACCGTCACCATAATTGGTGCGTTGGCAAGGAATCCACGGTAGCATCTGACGCCTACACCCTTTCGATGACGGAAAACAAAGGGTCAAGTGGCGGTAATGAAGTAACGTAGGAGCACGACTATGAGTCTAGCTACAAGACTCTTAAATAAAGAAAAGCGCTTTATGGGAGGCAACCCATGCTTAATTGTTTGCTTGTTAGTGTCATATATCTTTTATTAATTGTTTATCCTCATGTTTAAATTTGTAAAATGCTTTATTTTGTTTTAACCTCGTTTTAATTGCATATAAAGGTATTTTACATAAGGGATAAGTGTAGGGAGGATTACACACGTTTTCAAAAGAAGCGTAAACATGAGAATAACAATTAACTAAAAGATATTTATGTTTGTTTGTTCGAGTCAAATGCTTGTATCGAGTCATAATGGATGTTTTTGAGAAATTTTCCGATTCTAAAGATGTAAATTTTCCATAATTTTTTCCGAAAATCGAGACCGGTTTTGTCGGATAACTGACTGGCGTCAGATTGCAACTGACGGCGTCGGGAAGGAGTAAAACATCGATCACTTTTTCTCGTTTTCGAGCTACTTATAAATTTTGGAATTTTCCGGTCTTAATTTTCTTAGAAATTATGTAAACATCCATTCCACAAGCATTATATCCTAGTTTAAATCGAGTCTTATATATTTTATTACCGATTTTACGTGAAGGTTTCGCTTTTTTTCTTCAAGTGTGCAGTTTAGTTTGTCAAGAAGAAGTTACATAAGATTGGAAGGAGCTTTTATGCAATAATTCTTCTTGAAAAGTATTTAACCACCACTTTACACGGATCCTACCGAGCTAATCGGGGAGTATTAGTTTCTTTCGTTTTAATTACCTTCCATTATCATAACTTTGATACTTTCGGGAACATTGGGGACAATGTTCGGTTTAAGTGTAGGGAGGGAAAATAAAGCGGAACTTTGAAACTATGCTTATCCTTGATTATTTTCTTTGTCCAATTGCATTTGCGTAATAAACCATGAGAAAATGTCGGTTAGGGTAATTTTGGCACCAAATTTAAAATTTTCATGACATATAGGAGTGGGCCATTAGTCTTAACAAAAGCGTCTCACGGATAGGAAGTTATATGACTAGCACAAAACCCTTTACCACTTAAATTCCACCAAAATGTGAGGATCGCCCTTAGATTAGTAGGAATTAAAAGCATTCATCTTCAATGCTTAGAGTGTGAACTGGTAGTATATTAGATTCTAGAACTTGTTTTGTGATGCATTCCGAGATCGCAAGTGAGGCTACACTTGTGTAGTTAGGAATAACTAAATGATAAGAGGCATTAGGATAACCCTTGTTTGATACCGTAATATAATTACTTCTTCCATATCGGTTGAGTAATTCCCCCCACCCTTTGCGTTGTACTCATCTTTAGTACATGATACCCTAGTTAACCCCTCGAGCCTATCCTTTTCGCGGTTCTCGTGATGTTTCGGTTTTCCGAATATCAATGAAGAGCATTGTTTACACCCCACCCCAAATACACCCAAATCGCCTTAGCCTACCCCTTATGCACTCACTTTTAGTGCAAATGTTTGTTATCACCTTAAACCCTTAGTTCAATTATCTAGTTGCTTGCAAAGTTGCTAAGTCGAGTCATATCGTTTGTATCTGATTTTGGGACGATTGGGATTCATGGGAAAAGTTAAAGTTTATGAAATGACGGAAGGGAGCGTTAAATTCAAATTCCCTTTGTTTGCGTAATAATGTACCCCAAGTGTTTTGATCTTTTCAATTCGGGTCAAATTAGTGTTAGAGTAAAAAAACTCAAGTGTAGGGATGTGCCTATAAATCCCTATCATTTTGATGTTACCATAGAGGATGATCGAGTAAAAGTGTAAAAAAAAAAAAAAAAAAAAAAAAATCGAAAAAAATAGAAAAAGAAAAAAAAAAAAATAGAGTGTAAAAAAAATAATAAATAAATAAATAAATAAAATTACGGGCTACCATCCTACATCTATCCTTTAAATTTATGTTTGTTTATTTCGTTACCTAGAGTTTTAGAGTGTCGAGTCTTGGCTTAGCAACGCCATTCTTCGTATGCATTTAACACAGAGATTTTTGACTTGCCACCACTAAATAGCCTATCCCACCAAACCCTTGTTTCCCTACCGTAAGCCTAACATTACAACCCTTTAAAAGACCTCTTTGATAATCTTTCCTAGGTGCTTACGCCAAAGCGATGGAGGTTTGATCTATTCTCAAGCCTATGGTAATCTATATACTAGGACCGGTTAATGAGTGTTTATCTTCCATTTCCTATTTGTTATATTTCATATATACACCGAGAGAGATGTGAGTATCCAAACACCCCATGTGAGGTGCTAGTATGTAATTCGTGCTTGTTATGACTTTTTGGGGCTTATATGTGTTGTGGACCGTTTGAATTAATGCTTCATGACCTCTAACTTACAAATTAATTGGCTAAAAGCACATTTGCTTGAGGACAAACAAATAACAAGTGTAGGGATATTTGATAAGGTTTTAAAATGTACCATTTTGAGGGTCGTTTAAGCCCTTATTTGATCACTTTTGTATCCGTTATTGCTTAATATCGTTCCTTTTCACTTTTAGGTCTCTTGAAGGCAAAATCTGGAATGGCACTTATTTGGACGAAAAAAGGCGAATATATAAAGAAAATGGCCAAAGTCGAATCGAGACACTCAAAGCTGCTGAAAAGTAAAGGCGGCGGCGTCGGTGTTAATGCGGCGACGCCGTCGGAGGATTTTTTGACGATCGGTGAGCCAAATACCCTATTTTCAAGTGACGACGTCGGGCTTTAAAAGAGTAGGCCGTTGCTACTCGGGACGGCCTAGATGCAACCAGACGACGCCGGTGAAGACGGCGCCACGGACATAAGGTGACGCCGTCGCAAGGTTAACGTGACCAAGACGAAACTCTAATGACGGCGACAAGACGGGCGCCACGAAACATAAGGTGACGCCGTCGCATATGTAATCTTATATATAGAATCCGAATTTTTCGGTTTTAGAGAGTCTTTTGGGTGAAAACCTAAAACCGAACCTAAGGTGTCTTGTACAGTATTTTAGGGTTTTAAACCCTATCTTACATCAAGATAAGTATTTACTTCATTAATTCAATTATGTCTTTGATTATTTGTGTGTATGCTTGCATGTTCTCCATGTCCAGCTAATTTATTTGTGTGTTTGCTTAGGAAGTATGAAACTTAATTATTGAATATTGATTGGTTGTTTCTTATCTTAGTTGATTAATGATCTAGTAATGCGATAGGTCATTCGTTGTGTACTTAATGCTTGATTCATCTTTGTGAACCTTAGAATATGATTACCTGAGTAGTTGT
This sequence comes from Chrysanthemum lavandulifolium, assembly GCA_022545495.1. Lineage (NCBI taxonomy): Eukaryota > Viridiplantae > Streptophyta > Magnoliopsida > Asterales > Asteraceae > Chrysanthemum > Chrysanthemum lavandulifolium. The sequence continues at coordinate 48,929,646 of CM040240.1, read as the reverse complement.
AGGCTAAATTATCCAAAGAGTGCCTTAGAGTAAGAGTTTATCATCCCTAGTGGGTTTTGTAGACAAGACCCTTTGGTAAGTTCAAAGAGTTAGGGAGAAACGTATACCCTACAACTTTAGACACACAACGCAACTAAGAATAAGGATGTGACAACTCAACCATCAATAGGAGATAATTAAGGAGTAGTATAACCTAAGTAAACACATCTTTAAACTATCATACGAGCACACATTAATTAGACATAGACTCCCACAACCTTAGTTTAGATAATTAGATAATAGTAGAGTAATCGGTAGAAATACCAACCCCCCAAATCCAATACCCGAGATTTGTACCTTTTGTAACACCCCGACCCGACAAGGGTAAAGATATCACAAAACGGTTTCATATCAGAACTTTAAATAATATACAATAGCGGAAACCTTTACAAAATAATCAAAAGAAAACGTAAATAACTTAATAACCAAAATAATTCTAAGATCTCTATGGTCAAATCTTGCTCTCACTCTACTCTCAACCCAAATCGCCTATCCCATAAGCTCATCTTGAATGCTTAATACCGCCGCAGAAAAGAAAATGCAATTTGAGCTTACAAAGCCAGTGAGCAGATATAACGAAACAAAAGCTAAACAAAACAAATATACAAATAACGAAATCAAAATGAAATGATGATGAAGGATCTTTTAGGATTTTATGGAAGCACAAATATCGTAAATCCAAACAACCACGTAACAATTTATACATCTCATAGCACATTAATGACACAAACATAAACACGTCGAACAACCAAACACTTAACATATCAAAAATAACAGTTACTTATAAGTCAAACGAAGAGTCTAATGACTAACGGAAGCGATTACGAGAAAATAAACATGGCATTCATACAAATCAATTAATCTACATTTAACACACTTAATTCAATATTGTAGCAGCGGAAATAGCAATCAAATCATGGCAGACCAAATCATAAACAGATAGATATCCTAACGTATAGGTAAAGTTCACAAAATTAACTGAACAAATTATACATACTAAACTTACAGAGTACCCACTTTGTAACTAGCACATTCATCTCACAAATCAACGAATTCACATAACGATAAACTAACATAATATCAGATGACAGCATGCGAATCATGTATCAACATAATAATCATATCCTAGCATAGCAGACGATAGTCTCATAAACATACAAAAGCATAACCACATATAATAGCATATAATAAGCCGAGCACATAATTATTAACACTTGAACATACCGAATCATAATCAGGATACTTAACATAGAAATAACAGATAAAGATCTAGTTAACTACCACGAGCCCGAACATATCATATCAAAACATCATAACTATATAGAAACAATTTGTAAATAATTCAAGTAGCTAGCTCCCGAGTTTTGTGAAAACGCGTGTGCACATGACATCATTCACTAGATAAATCATATCGGATAACAGATCGATCTAGGATGCATCCATCGCCCCACAAACATATAATGGTCATATAATATAACTTGAGCTCATACTAGATAACGAGATAAGGGACGTGGCGAACTTCACTCATCGCCCTAGAGTCATGTCGAGGTGCATCATCGACACGGACATGGAACCCCATGACTAGTTAATATTTTGGCTCGGGTGTCAAACTATCTTCGTCGAGCAGTTATTATAAATAACACAGATCATAATCAAGTACAAAGGTGTCACACCCCAAATTACATTTTGCGGTGGAATGGAATTCGGGATTGATTGTCATAGCATCACGATTCTGAGATATATTGAACGACCTAAAGTGTCGTTTGGAAAACACATCATTTGATTTAATAAAACAATCGAGTTTACAAAGTTCGGTCCCAAATGAAAATCAACTTGTGCGGAAATAAGTTTGTTACAATTCAAACGATGTTTAAAGTGAGTAAAACCAAGTGAGACGCGTCGTCACCGCGACTCTAAGATGTGTCCACATGCATGCCATGAAGTATATGCCTTAGATACCGAGATAAAACATGCTAAAAAGTGTCAACACAAAGGTTGAGTGAGTTCATAGGGTTTGTGTTGAAATGTAAAGCTTTCAAAATCGTTTATGCAAGAAAGGCATCAAATCCACTCGGCCCAAGTTCGCCCATACAAAACTTGCAACCGTGTATTCACAACCCATTGCCAAAATGTATATAGTTTATGTTCAAGCGCATAATGTCAAATGAATTCACATAATAGTGTATGACTTAATGTATCAATGTTTACTTGACATAATTATACCAAGACATTCAGTTCAATGAAAATCCCAAGACATTCAGTTCAATGATGTTCCCAAGACATTCAGCTCAATGATAATCCCAAGACATTCAGCTCAATGATAATCCCAAGACATTCAGCCCAATGAAGTTCCCAAGACATTCAGCCCAATGAAGTTCCCAAGACATTCAGCCCAATGGTAATCCCAAGACATTCAGCTCAATGATAATCCCAAGACATTCAGCTCAATGATTTATGATATAGGATATGACTAAACATTAAGTTCAGTTAAGCATGTAGTTTCAAATAATCATGATAGTTATAAAAATAGTTGAGCATGTATCTCCCCCAAAACAGTTATGAAAACAAGTAAAAGTAGGGGCTATGGAACTCACTTGATAAACTGGTATGATGACAAGAATGAGTACACTGAGGTATAGCGTGATACTTTAACCTTGACCTATTGTGAGTGATATGATACGTAATGAGTTATGATGTAATGTTATGCATGCATTTCGTATGTTATTTATACCATTGGCGAGTTTTGAAAATAATACTTATCGTCGAAAAATACTCTTTTGACGTCTTGACCATTCTTAAATCACTTTACAAGTATTTACGTCAAAATGTCATCCTACAATGGTTTATTAATGATTTATTGTGAAATAATAACTTTTCATCGTAAAATAATGTCGTCGGAATTTTCATGAAAGTGACAAAAATGGCTTCGAAAAACTAGTCGTAAAATAGTGTACGTCGAACGTTAGGAAACGAGCTCAATGGTTTTGGAAAGTTTGTATCAAAATCTAGAAGTTTCAGTTCATGAGTTTTCGTCATAGAGGTCTCGAACATAAAGATAATAAAGGCTAAAGATGGTGATTTTGTCCAAATGTTGTGTTAAAATGAGTTTCGCAAAGTTTAAGCATCCGTAAATAATTTATTACGACTCCGCTATACAAACGGTTGATCGTTTTAGAAAATATGTTTGGTGATCTCGATTTTATTAGAAGACACTTCGTTACAAAATTTCCACATCATAGTTAAAACGACCTTCAACATGGTCGTTTTAGTTACCGTAACACTTGTCTCGTAAAAATAATATAGTTTTTCGAAAATAATAGTTACGGCAATTTTATGAAAACGTGCATATCTTAGTCGTTTCAAACCGTTTTCACGTATTATATGTCCTTAGCTTCGTATCAAAGTATACTAATATATTTTTGATAAGTCGAAATAATTTGTAAAGCTTAGGACTCGCTTTTGACTCGTATAAAACAATAATACCTTGTTGAAATTTCGGAAAACATATATTTCGACGTCAAACTTGAAAAATTCATAACTTCTTCGTTATAACTCCGCTTTAATCCGTTCAAGCCGCCACGGATTCGTTATAAAGTATATTTTCTAAATATCAAGGCCAAAAATTCGTGCCTACTGTCGGATTTTCCAGAAAAACAAAACGAGATCAGACCACTATATAAATTTGTCGAAAATAGTTTTTCTCGTACTAAACCTATTCCAATCCCTTCAAATCAACTCCAAAGCTAATCTAATCCTACCATACACCTTCTTAGGGTGTCATGGTTTCCTAAACATCATCAAGACCAAAATATACCAAGGGAATAATTATAGGATGACTTTATATATATATATATATATAACTCTAAAAATCATGTAAAAATGGTATAACTAACACAAGTCTTGCATGCTTGCTATGAAAATGATAAAATACATATGTAATGATAAGAAAAGATGAAAATAATAGAAATATGCTTACAAGCTATTATGATGAGGTGCAAAGAACAAGGTTTAACCTAAACACTCTAGGTTTTATTTCAAAACCTTTAATAAGAGTGTAACCTAGATTGTATTAACTTGAGCTTGTAAAATTTTGGATGATCCTTTCTCAACACCTTGGTAGGCGGTTTTGGAAGGAAGGAACAAGAGAAGAGAAAGCTTTTTCTAACTTGTGAATAATAGAGATGATTGAAGTGTGAAATGAAGGTGAAGTGTAGATCTAACTTAAGTAATAATTGTTACCAACTCATAAATGAGTTACCCCCTTGGCGGTTATTAGGGATAGTGTTTCACAATTTTATTTATTTTATTTTTTATTGCATGTGCATAATTAAAATGTAAGTATATAATGTATAAGAAAAATGTAACTTGTAGGTTTTATATACATTAGTGTATTTAAGGAAATTTTAGGTGAAAGTAACTTTTAATAGATCAAAATAAAGTATAATGAGATCATAAAATTGTAAAATACATTCCTTGTAAAATTTGAGTGCTATAATAATTATCGTGTAGTTTTTAAGAAAACGTCGTAATAATATAAATTTAACGATTTATATACAAAATAAATTTAGAACACTAGGTAAACTCAAAATATAGTTTTTATAAACTAAATGTAAGTATAAAATATATCGGGATCATTTTAGAAGTAACGGATTAAATATTCAAAATAATAACTCACGCGATAACGTTTATTTAATATAGAATTTTCGCGTTAAATGCGAAATGCAAAGTCATGAATGAACTAACATGATGCAAATGATGCTAATGAAATGTAGACTACACTTAGTCCATATGAAATGTTCGTGATGATATGATCATGAATTCGCCGCTAAACCATAAAGGTTACGCGAATTTGGAACACGCAAACCTAGTTTACGATAAATGTTGAAATTGTAAGGCATGAATTGTTTCGAGATATGACCTGAAATTGCGAGTTGTCACATTCGCCCATCCAAAAAGGAATTCAGTCCCTGAATTCAGTTCGTGTTGGTTTATCGAATTTTTGAGTTTGTGATGAATAACGAGGAGAAAAGACATAGAGAAATGTCGTTACGGTTATCGATGATTGAGAGTGTCTAAAACATCATAGTAAGGAAAATATCGGATGAATCTCTCACAAGTAACACTTTGAATCGGAACATGTGAAAATTTTGCTTGCACTAAGATTTATAAATAACTGCTCCCAACATAACGTGATCCCTCCAGAATTAGACATAGTTAGCTAGGCTATGTATAATTAAGGAACGATGATGTGACGTTCGGTTTAGTTGTTATAACTCTCAATGTTTACAAGGATTTAAACCGTGTCGTTAAAATGATAATTAAAGAAAAAGGAAGTAAGATTCTCGTAAGTAATAACAAATCGGAAAGAAAATAAGGTACGATAGATGAGAATATTTTACAACGAGTGGTTTATCAAAAGTAGTACATCTTTAAGTTATAAAGTTTCGGATACGATGGAAGACATAAACTTAGTACGACATAATACATAGGAAAAATTAAGACTGTTAGTTTCTGAACTTCTTCAGTCTTCCGCGTTGTTGATACCTTGACGAGCTCCTCCTCCTCCTAACATGTATACATTCCCATGAGCACCTTCGACTTGTTGACCTTGGTTTTGAGGACATTGACTTCGATAGTGTCCTTGCTCCCCACATCCGAAGCACGTAACTATGGTCTTGCCTCTACAATTCCTGGCATGGTGTCCTAGTTTTTGACACTTGTAGCACTTAACAGACAAAGACCCGTGTGATGATACTTACATCGATTACATAGCGGGTAGGTTCCAAAGATAACCTCTCGCCTTCTATTGGTGCAAAGAACATAAACCATTGCGTTTCTTGCCCTCCATTCGTTGTTGATGATGGTTAGTGTTACGGTTTTGGTTGTTGTTGTTATAACCTCCTCGGTCGTTTTCCCATTTCCTTTTATTGTGGTTAGTTTGGTTGTTGATGTTGTTGTTGATGGTGTGATTATTGTTATTGTTGTCGTGGTTATTGTTGTAGTTGGTGCGGTTGTTGGTATTGTTGTTACGGTTGGTGTTGGTGATGTTGTCCCTTTTTACTACTTGTGCCATAAGCTTTTGAGACAATCGAATAGATTCCTCAATCGTTTGCGGATCAAAGGAAGTCACGTCACCTTGAATAATTTCGGGAAGTCCTTCAATGAAACCCTCCAGTAGCTTCTCATTATCCGAAACCATAGATGGGCATAACACGGCCAATTCTTGAAACCTTCGAATGTAAGTATCAATGTCATACCCAATAGTTACCAACTCGTAGAATTCGGTCTCCAACTTCTTCACCTCCGTACGCGGACAAAACTTCTTTGTTACCAAACCTTTAAATTGCTCCCAAGTGAGCTTGAAAGCATTTTCCATTCCCATTGGTTGAGCGTAAGAGTTCCACCACGACAACGCTCCATCAAGTAGTGTACTCGTAGCAAACTTGACCTTGCTATCATCCGGCAATTACATACGGACTCCAATTTCTCGAACCATCTAACCATGGCGGTGGCTCCTTCGGTACCTCTAAACTTAGTGGGATCTCCACTTTGAAATCCTTATACGAACGACTTTTAACTCCGGATCCTCCTGCATTTCTGAAGAAGAAGTAAGCCTAGCGGCTTCAAGAAGACAGCTGGCCTCGGCAGTTAAAGCAGACCACCGCTTCCTTTCAATTCTTAGAGCATCGGCTATGCTATCATTCACCAACTTTTGAATAGCCGCTTGGGTCATTTCGGTGTGGCTTTCTTGATTGCCATATCTTCTTCAAAACAAGAGGAAATGTGAGACGTAGCAAAATCCGATGTTAATAATAAACGCTCCAAAGAAATGTGATAAGAATGATAAGTTTGGGGTTATCTTTCAAAATAAACGACGGTTTCCTAAGAAATGGGTTATGAGATGTCGTAAGTGCTTCAAATGTATGGTGGTTTAGTGGCTTAGTGTGTGAATAGCGTGTAACTCGACATGTTAGTGATGAAACAAAGGAGTGAGAGTGATTTTGCCGTACTTAAAGGTTTATCTCAGCATTCGACGTTATCGGTGATGAGTCACTTGATGTAAAAATTGTGATAGGGAATGACAAGGAATTCTCCACATTAGAGTATGAAGAAAGAATAATGGAATGGGCATTTAAAGGCATCCATGTGACAAATCGATATGAAATGAAAGTAAATAACTCGAAAATGTCGTGAATCCGCATGTAAAGTGAACATGCACTTGTGATGAAATGATGAGATGCTATGATGATGTAGTTATAGTCTAGGGTCAATGATGCAACCTAGTTCTCTATAATCAAGCTCGATGCCAATCTGTCACACCCCAAATTACTGCATTTTGCGGTGGAATGGAATTTCGGGATTGATTGTCATAGCATCACGATTCTGAGATATATTGAACGACCTAAAGTGTCGTTTGGAAAACACATCGCTTGATTTAATAAAACAATCGAGTTTACAAAGTTCGGTCCCAAATGAAAATCAACTTGTGCGGAAATAAGTTTGTTACAATTCAAACGATGTTTAAAGTGAGTAAAACCCAAGTGAGACGCGTCGTCACCGCGACTCTAAGATGTGTCCACATGCATGCCATGAAGTATATGCCTTAGATACCGAGATAAAACATGCTAAAAGTGTCAACACAAAGGTTGAGTGAGTTCATAGGGTTTGTGTTGAAATGTAAAGCTTTTCAAAATCGTTTATGCAAGAAAGGCATCAGAATCCACTCGGCCCAAGTTCCATCCATACAAAACTTGCAACTGTGTATTCACAACCCATTGCCAAAATGTATATAGTTTATGTTCAAGCGCATAATGTCAAATGAATTCACATAATAGTGTATGACTTAATGTATCAATGTTTACTTGACATAATTATACCAAGACATTCGGTTCAATGAAAATCCCAAGACATTCGGTTCAATGATGTTCCCAAGACATTCACTCAATGATAATCCCAAGACATTCAATTTCAATGATAATCCCAAGACATTCAGCCCAATGAAGTTCCCAAGACATTCAAACCCAATGGTAATCCCAAGACATTCACTCAATGATAATCCCAAGACATTCATTTCAATGATTTATGATATAGGATATGACTAAACATTAAGTTCGATTAAGCATGTAGTTTCAAATAATCATGATAGTTATAAAATAGTTGAGCATGTATCTCCCCAAAAGCAGTTATGAAAACAAGTAAAAGTAGGGGCTATGGAACTCACTTGATAAAGCGGTATGATGACAAGAATGAGTACATCGAGGTATAGCGTGATACTTTAACCTTGACCTATTGTGAGTGATATGATACGTAATGAGTTATGATGTAATGTTATGCATGCATTTCAGTATGTTATTTATACCATTGGCGAGTTTTGAAAATAATACTTATCGTCGAAAAATACTCTTTTGACGTCTTGACCATTCTTAAATCACTTTACAAGTATTTACGTCAAAATGTCATCCTACAATGGTTTATTAATGATTTATTGTGAAATAATAACTTTTCATCGTAAAATAATGTCGTCGGAATTTTCATGAAAGTGACAAAAATGGCTTCGAAAAACTAGTCGTAAAATAGTGTACGTCGAACGTTAGGAAACGAGCTCAACGGTTTTGGAAAGTTTGTATCAAAATCTAGAAGTTTCAGTTCATGAGTTTTCGTCATAGAGGTCTCGAACATAAAGATAATAAAGGCTAAAGATGGTGATTTTGTCCAAATGTTGTGTTAAAAATGAGTTTCGGCAAAGTTTAAGCATCCGTAAATAATTTATTACAACTCCGCTATACAAACGGTTGATCGTTTTAGAAAATATGTTTGGTGATCTCGATTTTATTAGAAGACACTTCGTTACAAAAAGTTCCACATCATAGTTAAAAACAGCCTTCAACATGGTCGTTTTAGTTACCGTAACACTTGTCTCGTAAAAATAATATAGTTTTTCTGAAAATAATAGTTACGGCAATTTTATGAAAACGTGCATATCTTAGTCGCTTCAAACCGTTTTTCACGTATTATATGTCCTTAGCTTCGTATCAAAGTATACTAATATATTTTTGATAAGTCGAAATAATTTGTAAAGCTTAGGACTCGTTTTTGACTCGTACAAAACAATAATACCTTGCTGAAATTTTCAGAAAACATATATTTCGACGTCAAACTTGAAAAATTCATAACTTCTTCGTTATAACTCCGTTTTAATCCGTTCAAGCGGCCACTGATTCGTTATAAAGTATATTTTCTAAATATCAAGGCCAAAAATTCGTGCCTACTGTCGGATTTTCCAGAAAAACAAAACGAGATCAGACCACTATATAAATTTGTCGAAAATAGTTTTTCTCGTACTAAACCTATTCCAATCCCTTCAAATCAACTCCAAAGCTAATCTAATCCTACCATACACCTTCTTAGGGTGTCATGGTTTCCTAAACATCATCAAGACCAAAATATACCAAGGAATAATTATAGGATGACTTATATATATATATAACTCTAAAAATCATGTAAAAATGGTATAACTAACACAAGTCTTGCATGCTTGCTATGAAAATGATAAAATACATATGTAATGATAAGAAAAGATGAAAAATAATAGAAATATGCTTACAAGCTATTATGATGAGGTGCAAAGAACAAGGTTTAACCTAAACACTCTAGGTTTTTATTTCAAAACCTTTAATAAGAGTGTAACCTAGATTGTATTAACTTGAGCTTGTAAAATTTTGGATGATCCTTTCTCAACACCTTGGTAGGCCGGTTTTGGAAGGAAGGAACAAGAGAAGAGAAAGCTTTTTCTAACTTGTGAATAATAGAGATGATTGAAGTGTGAAATGAAGGTGAAGTGTAGATCTAACTTAAGTAATAAATTGTTACCAACTCATAAATGAGTTACCCCCTTGGCCGGTTATTAGGGGATAGTGTTTCACAATTTTATTTATTTATTTTTTTTTTATTGCATGTGCATAATTAAAATGTAAGTATATAATGTATAAGAAAAATGTAACTTGTAGGTTTTATATACATTAGTGTATTTAAGGAAATTTTAGGTGAAAGTAACTTTTAATAGATCAAAATAAAGTATAATGAGATCATAAAAATTGTAAAAATACATTCCTTGTAAAATTTGAGTGCTATAATAATTATCGTGTAGTTTTTAAGAAAAACGTCGTAATAATATAAATTTAACGATTTATATACAAAATAAATTTAGAACACTAGGTAAACTCAAAATATAGTTTTTATAAACTAAATGTAAGTATAAAAATATATTGGGATCATTTTTAGAAGTAACGGATTAAATATTCAAAATAATAACTCACGCGATAACGTTTATTTAATATAGAATTTTCGCGTTAAATGCGAAATGCAAAGTCATGAATGAACTAACATGATGCAAATGATGCTAATGAAATGTAGACTACACTTAGTCCATATGAAATGTTCGTGATGATATGATCATGAATTCGCCGCTAAACCATAAAGGTTACGCGAATTTGGAACACGCAAACCTAGTTTACGATAAATGTTGAAATTGTAAGGCATGAATTGTTTCGAGATATGACCTGAAATTGCGAGTTGTCACAAAAGGTCAACAGTTAACATATCATGATGACGCACCCTCCGATCAGTCGAAGGACCCCTTCGGCCTCACCGAAATTACATTACGAAGACCCAAGTCTTTCTTTATAAGTCATTGGTGGCGAAACCATTCATCATTGATATGGTTACCGGTTGGGATTCGCCACCAAGGCCTATGCCCTCGGTGTCTTCTCTGAAGATGCCAAGACAAACAAGAACCTTGACTTGGTCTTCCCCACGCTCCCACTATGTCCTTAGCTTCCCGCCAAGTCCGAGATAGTGGGGATGAAGCCCTAGCGGTTACCATAAATCGTGGACGCCCCATGATCTCCTAAACGTGTGCTAACACTCTCCAAGCTATTTTCATCACCTATAAATAGATTGGACGAGTCATTTCAATGGTATGTTCACTCAACACATTATTTCACATACATCATATTATCCATAACTCATATCACATACTTATTCACACGCCGGAGGTGGTTCGCAGGCCCAACCCCGCGCAATCACTTAACGGTGTCTACTATTTCTTATTGCAGATTGACTACAAGTTTGGCGCAAGCATATCACCCTCATACCCTTCGATCACCATCAAGGCCCGGTCGCATTTAATTATTGTACAATCGGTGGCGCCATCCGTGGGACCCGCTACTATTGGTCTCGCTATTCCAAACTTACACCCAATCAATCGCTCTCACTAGTTTTACGGCATGACCCAAGGAAGAGAAGATACACCCTCCGGGTTTCTCGACCTTGACACCAATCCCACCAATGATCCCGCAACCTTCCCAATATAACCGCATCCACTTTTACCACACGATCTCACCCAAATAACTCCCAACAATCATGCTTCAACCTCGCCTAACCTCGAACCGGTGATCATCCGCGCTTGTCAAGCTAACATTGAAGCATTAGAATCTTTACTAAGAGCTCAAGGAGGCAAGACCGAATGTGGAAATGCGTAGGAGTTAGAATACTCAAGCGATGAGTATGACGAAGAGTTAGAAATGGAGGCTAGGCCCTTGGCTTCGGGGCTACTCGCCGGTGTTAAGGGTAGGGTCTCCAAACAACAAGGCCCAGCGGAAGGTCGGTTGGTTTCGAAGACGCCCCGAGCGGGCTCCGACAAGAAGGAAGGAACGATGGAAGGCTCCAATGGAAGGAGTCACCAAGGGAGGCTACGGAGGTTAATTTGCCACCACTCTTGGCGGCTCATCCGGGAAGAACGGAAACGGGGTTCCACTGCAGCCTTCTCACGCATCCGGGCGAGGAGGCGATCCATCTCATTAAACAGGGAGGAAGTCTTCCTCCTCATGGTATGTACCCACCTTTTCGTGCTCAATCTACCCTCGCGGGTTTATCCCCACCTAACGGGGGTGGTAACAACCCCAACTTTACTCAACCATACGGAAGCATGCCCTATGGACAACCTATGGTATACCCTTCAGATCCTGTAGGAAGTCACCCACCTTATATACCTACCGCTTATCCCCAATATGTTAATCAAAACACCGTTGGAATACCTCCTAATCATAACCCATACAATGTCGCCCCTACATACATGCCACCTTATAATCGCTCTATTCGAACCCATGGGCTCCACAACACCCTTCGTAAGATGGATGAAGACTACCCTTTGCTCGATGGGTTGAAAATGCCCGCACATATTGGTACTTATGATGGAAAAGGGATCCGGATAACTTTTACACTTGTTCAAGGGCTATTAGAATGCGTGGGTAATGCCTGCTGCTCGTCACATGTTTACATACACCCCACGAGACTCGTCAGATATGGTGGAACGGCAAAACCGTAGCATTGTGAATTTGGATGATCTCAAAGCCAAGTTCAGTCACATTTCACCACAGTAAAAGTTCACAAGAACGCACCTAACAAAGGCACAACATCAAGCGTAAGGAGAACGAAAGCACAAGGGCCTTCATTACTAGATACACCGATGACACCTTGCGATAATGGGTTTGCACGAAGACCAACAAGATCTCGTGTTTCGTACATGGCCTACGGAATGTAAGCTTGGTTGAATTCCTTTCCACCGATCTTCCCGCAACCTATAAGGGATTAGTGGAAAAGGCTTACACATGGATCAAGCAAAGAAGTGTCCACCAACGGGCTCCTACCGAAAACAGGAAAATCACAACAAGGTTCAAGCATCCTTCGTGGGAAGGGTCAAGGAACAAACATAAGAGCAGGGATGATTTACCCCATACCACAAAACATCAACCACGGCCTCGGCTAATCTGTCCAAATCCCCAAGAGAAATACTCCACCGAAAAGGTCACAAGACCTTGATCCTCCTCCTCGCTTGGCAAACAAAGGAGGCCCAGGACACTTCCAAGTTTTGCTATTTCCATGATGATTACGGTCACGACACCAATCACCGCCGAGAGCTCAAAAGCGAGAGAAGAGGCAGAAAGTCCGCCAATTGGGACATTTGGTGAAGGGTATAAAGAGAGGCAAAGAAAAGCCTCCACACACTTGGGAAAAGATACCACACCGTCAAGCTCCCATCCTCATGGTTTATAAAGAAGACTCTAGTTCAAAGAGAAAGGAAGCAGAGGAAGCCTTGTGCGGAGTAGAGATGTCACTTTCCTTCAATCACAGTGAAAATTTTTTCAAATGACCCGTGGTCATCAAAGTCTTGATCTCCAACAGAGAAGTAAACAGAGCCTACCTTGATTGCGAAGTAGCTCTCGCTGGTTATCTACGAACGGTGTTTCCTAAAGCTCAAACCCTCAATAAGGTCAAGAGAGTAGATTCAAGGTACCTTTAGTAGGATTCTGGGAACACTCATGGCCCTTGGGAGAAGTCCTCAGAGGTTACGATTGGAGAAGGGAGGCTAAAAGAATGAAACTCGGTTTTCACGATCGAAGGTCGGAATCTCCTACAACCTATTGATAGGAGAACAAGAATGCGTAAGATGGGCATTGTTGTCTCAACCATACATGCCGCAATCAAATTCCAAACACCTTTCGGCATTGGAACGGTTTCTCCAAACTATAAGATGAAGGGGCCTACGACGGAAAACAAGAGGGTCAAACAGTTTCGGAGGAACTTTCGAAAGATGTTCTCGCGTTGCACTAACGTCAAGAGCGATCGTGGTAAATGATCTCACCCGATCGACAAGAGTAATCGGAAAGCAACTTCCAACCTCCTTTAAAGCGAGTTGAAAAGATACTTCGCGATAACGCAGACGCCTTCGCATGGACCTATTCTCGACATGACGGGGTCCCGTAACTCTCACCATAGATGGACAGCCCTTCGCACCGAACACAAGCTCAACGAGTTCAAACATATTGAACCCATTAAACAAAAGCGTAGAAGTCTAGCTCTCGAAAGAAATGCCGCCGCATGCAAAGAAGTGGACGAACTCGTGGCAAAGCAGCATACTCGAGAGGTGAAGTATCAAACTTGGGTGGCCAATCCGTGATGGTCAAAAGCACGACGGAGGATGGAGAATGTGCGAGATTTTACCGACATTAACAAAGCTCGTCCAAGGATCATACCTCTTCCGTAAATTGATTGGAAGGTGGAATCCTATCGTGGTTCCGACTAAAGTGTTTCCTAGACGCTTATAAAGGGTACCATCGATACAAATGGTCAAGAAGACGAGGAGAAGACAGCCTTTTTTACAGGGAAAGGCGTTTATTGCTACAAAAAGATGCCTTTTGGTTTGAAAAATGCAGGTGCCACCTACCAGCGATTGGTGGACAAAGCCTTCAACAAGCAAATAGGCAGGAATCTAGAAGCCTACGTAGACGATATGGTCATCAAAAGTAGGTCAGAGGAAGATATGCTCTCCGATATCAAGGAAACCTTCGATCAGCTTCGCGCCATCAACATGAAGTTAAATCCCAAGAAGTGTTCCTTTGGTGTGGAAGAAGGACAATTCTTGGGACATTTGATCACCAAGCAGGGTATTAAAGCCAATCCTTCGAAAGTCAAGGCCATCACAGATTTGCAGCCTCCTAAGTCCCTCAAGGAGGTGCAAAGTCTCAACGGAAAGCTAGCAGCCCTCAGCAGGTTCTTGTCGAAGGGTGCAGACAGATCTTTGCCGTTTTTCAAAACACTCAAAGGGTGCACGGACAAGAAGACGTTCCAATGGAGCATAGATGCGTATGACCTTTCAAAAGCTCAAGGAATTCATGGTTATTCTACCAACACTTTGACCCCAATCAAAGGCTAAGTGTTGTTCATGTATATTGCGCCTCTTTCGAAAGCATCGCCGTGTTATTGGCGTAAAGGGAGAAGAAGCAAATCCCATATACTTTGTTAGTAGAGTACTACAAGGAGTCGAGCTAAATTACCCAAAGATTGGAGAAGCTAATTTTGGCTTTAGTTCATGTCGCGAGACGCCTTCAAGGTACTTTCAAGCTCACCCCATAACCGTATTTCACCGACAAGCCAATTAAGCAGATACTTTCAAAGCCGGAGAAACGGAAGGATAGCTAAATGGGCCATCGAGCTAGGAGAACATGATATTGAATACAAAGGCGGAGCTCGGTCAAAGGACAAATATTGGCGCACTTTTTAGCGTAAACACCTCCAAACGAAACTTGACAAAAGGTTGTTGAAAAGGAACCCGCTACGACAATCGAAGGGTGGAAACTTTATACTGACGGAGCCTCCAGCTCCGATGGTTCTGGTGCAGGTCTCATGCTCGTTGATCCCAAAGGGAAGGAATACACCTATGCACTTCGTTTCGAATTCGATGCTACGAACAACGAAGCGGAATATGAAGCCTTGTTAGCAGGTCTCCGATTGGCCGCAGATATGGAAGTAGAAAACTTGGCTATTTTCGTTGACTCACAACTGGTGGCCAACCAGATAAAAGGCTCCTACGAGGCGAGACAACCTGTGATCAAACAATATCCGGATAAGGCCAAAGAAATGCTCAAGGGTTCACATCTTACAACATAGAGCATGTTCAAGAAACCAAAACAAGAAGGCGGATGCACTTAGCAACCGGCATCAATGGCATTTGCCCATTTAACAAAGGAAGTTTTGGTCAAGTATTGACAGATCGGTCCATCGTCCGAAAGGAGGTATCCGACGTTATACAGAGGAAGACTCGAATGGATGACTCCAATTAGAGAATATCGATAAGTGGCATACCGCCGAAGATGCAAAGTTGGCTCGAAGGTGCGCATAAAAGCACCACAAGACAGATCATGGGAAATTACTTATACGTAAGATCTTTCCTATCCCTTGGCTCTACTGTAGGCCAAGGCAAGCCGCCAACATCATCCAAGAAGTGCATGAAGGATCCCGCGGACTTCACGCAGGCCTCGCCCGTTGTCTCAAAAGTAATGAGGGTTGGATATTATTGGCCTTCGATGCACGTAGACGCCGTCGACATCATTCGGCGCGAAGCTTGTCAAATTCACTCAAGAGTCCCAAGGCTACCAAAGCAAGATATGACTTCAGTAACATCCGCATGGCCTTTCACCAATGGGGATAGATATCGAGGCCCTCTACCGCTGCTCTCCGGAGGAGTAAAGTTCTTGGTCGTAGCCATTGATTACTTCACTAAATGGGTTGAAGCGAAGCCTTTAGCATCCATCACAGAAGACACATGGAAAAATTCAGATGGGAACACATTATCTCGTAGGTTCGAGTACCTCACATCCTCATTTCGGATAATGGAAAGCGGTTTGTCAAGGGTATTCCCAAGATTTTGCGAGGCCCGAATGTCGACAATCATTCACCTCCGCTTACCATCCTCGTGGTAATGGTCAAGTAGAGGTTACCAACAGAGACATCATACAAGGAATAGAACGAAGGTCGGATATCATCATCACGGTTGGGTAGATGAACTACCTCAAGTGCTCGGGCACATAGAACGATACAAAGTCAAGTCATGGAGAAACGCCTTCACTTGACATATGGCACTAAGTCGTCATCCCTTCGTAAGTAAGTGTTGAAACAGAAGGGTCATGAACTTCAAGTCGAGACAACGAAGAAAGACTCCGTAGTAACTTGGACCTACTTGAAGAACGAGAGAAATAGCCTCCATTAGAGAGGCTATCCACAAGCAAAAGATTGAGAGGTACTATAATAAGCGAGTTAGGCCTTCGACCTTCAAACCAGGGAATATGTCCTCCGACTCAATAGCGCAAGCAAAGTCGAGTACTGTGGTAAACTGGGACCTACATGGGAAGGACCCTACGTTATTAAGGAAGCATATGGCAACGGAGCCTACAAGTCGGAAACCTTGGGTGAGACGTTATTGATAGAACCCGAATGGCACTACTCTTCGTAAGTTCTACGTATGAAACTTACAATGTCTAAGGACACATTTTACTTGCTTTCAATCAATGTATTTGCATTCTTCTCACTTAGGGAAAGAAGCATTAATGGTAGGCGCCTAGTATTCATTTCTTAAAATGATGTAATCCTCCCTACCCACTTAATGATAATAACACATTTCCTCAAATCTCTTGTTTCGCTCAATACAACAAAGATTTGCCCACCAAGTCGCTTTATAAGTTTGAATGTCAAGGGATGTACAAAGACTAAATAACATGTCTTGCTCATATGCATAACATCCATCTCAACTTCACATTAACTTTCCTATATGGCCTTAAGGTATTTTAAACCTTCACGCCCAAAGGATCAAGACGGAGTGGGTCGCGACCCTCTGCAAGCCAATCAAATTATACGATTGCTAATATTCTTGGTGAAGTAACTACACACAATGAGGCTATGCATCTACCATACGCCTTAGGTTGTAAAAATATTTTACGCAAGTAAAAGTAATAAGAGAAGAATCACACATAGCAAAATTCGAGCCATAGTGGCTTCGTTGTAGATTTATGACTAGTTTTACTAGTCTAAAATAGGCCATAGCCATAAAACATCCAACATTATAAACTATTGTCTTAGGCCGTAGCCTACTACCAACATGCAATAAGTAAATTGTTTCATCAGGCACGAAGCCTGGAACGGAGCACAGACAATTGTTTTAAACAGGGTACATACCACCCTGGGGATCAAATTACAACCACATGGTTGCCTTCTTTAAACCTTGGAATGAGTGGGGTCACCGAGCCGGAGATGGAACCTGGGGTGACGGAGTCCTCTGGAGGAAGAAGGAGGTGGACTTTCCTTGGCTTCTTGGCTAGCAGATCCTCAATCGAGGTCGATGGGTCCTTCGTCACATCCGCAAGGAAAGGAACTCTAAAGCGCTTAAATGATTACCGCATCATCATATTCTTTTTCATGAGTTGCCTGTAATACGGAATTTTCTCCAAGACTATCGGTTCCCCGCCTTCACCTCCTCCAACGTGGTACACTTGCCATGAAAATGGCAAGATTCACCACATTCCAATCGCATCCCCACATCATCGCTATGATAAAGTTCCATAGCAATGTAGGGATCACTTTGGTTACTGTGTCCACTCTATCCTTATTCAAAGATCTTCGACGGAGGTTTAAGCCATCTACCTTTTCTCGGAGCTTGATCTCTTGGGCCAAGAACTTTGACCTCTCCTGCTCGAGACCTCCACATTTGGATGAAAGAATGATATCCGCTTTGTAACCAACACTCATAGAGCTTTCGACAGCTAACCTGTTGCACTCAAACCTCACTCGTTGCCAATTGACCTTTGAGCTTTTCATTCTCTCACCGAGATCTTGAACTAAGGATTCTTATCAAAATCCTCCAATGCCTCCTCACACTTCTTCTCCAAGTCAAGATACTTTTGATCTCTAACCTTCTCCCTTCAAAGATAGCATCCATTTCTTCTCGAGCTTTGGTGACAACATGAGCAATTCCCTTGTCCTAGCATTGAGTTGATTGTCAAGCATGCCTCGGCGCATATAGCTTTTATCATGCAGATCACAAAGCCTCTCTATCGACATACTATTCATCACCTCTTTCCACTTGGAGGATCACATGGCTCATAAGTTGGTGACAAGCTTGGGAGAAGGAAGCTCCTTCGATCGTGAAGTCCTATTACAAAAGTAAATTTCATTAATATATGATCTTGGGTATTTAATTTTATTTCACGGTAAGAAGTTTACCATGGAAGTCATCACTGGCCCCTCGATGGTCGGAAATACCACACCTTACCCCCGGCACTTTTTGCCGGGTGGTTCGAGAGGAGGAGTAGAAGAAGCTTTTCTTTGAATCGATTGTAGCCTTGGCACTAGCACCTTTCTCGCTCGAACCTCTCACCTATGCCGGAGGGTCCCGCGATGGCCAACGGTTGATCGGAGACCGGTTCGTCTCGAGTCAACAATATTCTCCACTAGCCGATCTTCTACATCTATGGGTTCCTTTGGTGGAGGAGAGAAGATACAGTTCGGCAGGATGGGCTTCCACCTCGCCTTTGTTTATAGACACCGAAGGGAGCCCACGCCATAGCTTGTTTCTTGGGGATTCTTTGAAGGAAACTAACCTCTTTGGCACCTCCACCACGACAAAGTTCCCGAATGACATCTCTCGCAAAAGAAGCGATAAGATAAATATCGCAAGATAAGTTTTGTTTCTTATGATAATTTAAAAATACATACTTTCTCCATCACAAATTATCTCGTGTACCAACGGAGACCCTTCCCATCTCTCAAAGAATGCCACCATGAATAGGATTGGCTCGGGAAGGTCCGGCGGTCACACCGATAACGAGCCAAACGCCGATACAGTGGGTTTCTTCTCACAAGATAAGGCAATGGATCGATGAACCTTTCTCATCATATTGAAAGTCCGGGTTTAACAATGCGAGTATCCGGGAGGGATAATGGTAGTCTCGAATATAAAAGAACTTGCCTTTCAGTTCCTTATGTTTGTAAAAGGCCTATCTATCAATATGGGCACATCCTTTCACCCTTTTGGCCAAAGTTAACCAATCTCCTCCGGATATAGATTTAAAACCCTAAGCACGGTCAAGGATGGTTCAAACCCATAGGCTTTACACATCACAATGTATGTTGTCACTGGCTAGGCCAAAAGGGTTGAACCTAGAAATGTGTACCTCATAATATCGGAGGAATTCTAAAATTAAAGGATGCAAGTGGTATCCTAAGATTGAAGTGGTGAAAGCATGGATATACAAGCCTACATAATTTTCGGGGCATCGAATATCCCTTGATCTTTACTTGGTAGCATTACTTTGTGTTCTTTTGAATGGGATAATCGGTGAGGAACGCTTTAAGCTCCTCCCGGTTAATGTGCAACCTTGT
Source organism: Chrysanthemum lavandulifolium (assembly GCA_022545495.1). Lineage (NCBI taxonomy): Eukaryota > Viridiplantae > Streptophyta > Magnoliopsida > Asterales > Asteraceae > Chrysanthemum > Chrysanthemum lavandulifolium. The sequence continues at coordinate 48,909,837 of CM040240.1, read as the reverse complement.
TGTTTTATAACAAATTTTTGTTGGTTGACATGACACCTTCTACAAAACACAAAAATATTGGAAATACAGAGAAGAAGGAGCGCTTTACCTTGTTTGGTCGAAGGCTTGATCGAAAGGAATTTTGGTAGGTGAAAACTTTGGGCGAAAGTTACTTTGTTAGGGTTTTACGGATTTTTGCATTTTATATACCCTACAAGTATTGCATCTTAGCCCTACACGTGTCCGTGCTATCCCTCTTATACCGGATTTCAAACCTCTTTTAAATTTTGAAAAGATGTTTACTAGTACCGAGGAAAACGGGTAGTTATAATTAACTATGCATTTATTACGGTCAATATTAACTAGACTTTTCATCTTCGCTCGCTTTTGTGACGAAGGAGAGGTTTCGCTTTTATTTCGAGTCGTAAGCAATATTTTCGTTCGTACATATCACTTTCGACCGGGGCTTGATGACGCACCCTCCGATCAGTCGAAGGACCCCTTCGCCTCACCGAAATTACATTACGAAGACCCAAGTCTTTCTTTATAAGTCATTGGTGGCGAAACCATTCATCATTGATATGGTTACCAATTGGGATTCGCCACCAAGGCCTATGCCCTTCGGTGTCTTCTCTTGAAGATGCCAAGACAAACAAGAACCTTGACTTGGTCTTCCCCACGCTCCCACTATGTCCTTAGCTTCCCGCCAAGTCCGAGATAGTGGGGATGAAGCCCTAGCGGTTACCATAAATCGGGACGCCCCATGATCTCCTAAACGTGCTAACACTCTCCAAGCTATTTTCATCACCTATAAATAGATTGGACGAGTCATTTCAATGGTATGTTCACTCAACACATTATTTCACATACATCATATTATCCATAACTCATATCACATACTTATTCACACGGAGGTGGTTCGCAGGGCCCAACCCCCGCAATCACTTAACGAAGTGTCTACTATTTCTTATTGCGATTGACTACAAGTTTGGCGCAAGCATATCACCCTCATACCCTTCGATCACCATCAAGGCCCGGTCGCATTTAATTATTGTACAATCCGAAAAGGTCGAATATCCGTACCTTAAAGCAAATGAGAGAAAAGCAAACGAACAGTGAATCACGAAGATATAACGTCGCGTCTCCTTCAACGAATCTACACGGATTAGGATTTGTTTAATACTTATTAGCATCATTAAAGCTATGACGGATTAATCACATTAACATTCTTAGAGTTATAAGTATATTCTCATTTTATAAGCTTCTTATGCATTTGTATGCGCGTGTTACCTATTGATATCATATTTTATCTTCCGCTTAAACTCATATTCGACGGACTTTAGCGATTTTTATAAAATACTTACTTAGCTCAAATGAAATCAATCAAAATCCCAGAGGTTCCATATAAGTTAAGAGACTCTACAAAAATTGGTGGGTTCTATTTCCATGCTAAATGGCCCACGGAAAATCATAAGTCCGCACTGCCCGTAAAGTGATCGAAAATACACCTTAAAAGTTTACACTTATTGGACCTGTTTAGACACCTTGGAAAATTCCCAAAACTCCCGAAATTCATTTATATCCTAAATGTCACTACAGTAAAAGGAGAGCTCCCAATTCTTTATGGTTTGAAAATTAAAATCAAACAATCCAACTAAATTTGAGACCCGCTTTCTCGCTTTGACACTTGATCTTGTAAAATTCAAAAATACGACTTAGACAACTCCAAATTCGACCAAACCACTTGAAAAACTTAACTAAGACATAAAATAAACTTTTCCCACAAAACCCAGATTATTGCACTTATAAAATTGGATCTATAACACACACAAATTCGACATATGATGCTGTCCAGTTTTAGGGTTTATTAAAACCATTATAAGCACATGTTTAACCTACCCAAACGCACCCATGACCCATGTAAGCCACACAACCTGATTTAAATGACCAGATATGATGTAATCTTATTGACATAACTATGGTGTGATTTCAAGAATTTATGTAGTACGTATATTAGATTAGTCTAAATCCTTTTTAACATCTTGAGTAACAAGCTATATGAATAGAAAAAAGGCATGCGTAGGGTGTATGATTCTCACGACCAGAAACGGTAAATAAAGGAGGATGATGAGAGAATTATTGTGATACCTTGTAGCATGTGAGAGACGAAGAAAACAAGACAAACAAAACAACTACAGCCCTCCTTTTGCCCTAGTGACCCACGACTGAAATCAAGCCAAACCCACGACCAACCAAGCAACTCCTTTGAACTAGAACTCACGATTTCACCTCCCTTTGCACCAGAACGCCATGAATCAGATCACCTCACTCTCTTTGAACCAGCAAGACCACGAAGGAACCTTTTGTTTGCCTTCTTTTGATCGACAGATAATGGGAGAAAGAAAAAGGCAGCCGTAAGTTTTGGAGACAAGTGTTAGGGTTTCTTTGGTTTTAATCTTTGTGGAGCATACAACAGAAAAGGGGGGGGGAATATACGGGTTTACTTATGACTAGCCAAGGATGATGCATGGGCCAAGTCCATATTAGTTAGGCTCTAATATTATTAATTGTAGTATTAATTTTGTAGCTTATGAGATTTTCGGCCTAATACAATTATATATACATGTGGTGAAATTTTTAAATGTAAACGTAAATAAATCTCGTATATTAGGTTTGCCAATCATTTATAAGTTAGATTAGAATTACATTTAATGAGCATTGACGTATTTTACGTATTTTATAAGTTTTAAATCAGAGGGCAAAATAGTCTTTTTATGCGTTTATATTTTTAGGGTTTTACACCTTTCCATTTCATAAAATATAAAAATACAAAAAATAATCTTCCTCAACCTTAACCTTAGCGTAGTAACTTCTTACTAGCATTCCTATTCCCCTAGAGAACGATATCAATGCCCGTGGCTTACCCTAATTACTACACTACAACGATTAGGTTCACTGCCTAGGGTGTTATAAAACTTGCTCGAAGAAAAGGAAGTTTCCTTGACCCCGAACGACGCGTGTAGCGTTATCAATAACAAACTACATAATAACATAACTTGACTATGACTACGAGCTTTCTAACGAATACATATACTTGAGGTGACCGACTCTTAACGACTGAATTTTCTAATTCCTAACAACTTTAGAGTCTTTGGTAGCAAATGCTTTCTTCTTAACACTAAAGATTACCTTACAAAATTTGTTCCTAAATCAACCGAAGGTATCTTTTTAGGTTACTCTCCAAATAGCAAAGCTTACGTCATACTAAACAAAGAAACAATGAAAGTAGAAGAGTCATTAAATGTAAAATTTGATGAAAGTCCACCCAAACCTTCTCCACCTCTTGTCGATGACGAGATTATTGAAAGCGATGTTATAGTAATTAAGAAAAAGGTAAATGAAGATGAAGAAGAATCGTTAAATAACGAACTCATAAATATTAAGGAGTCTAAAGATCACCCCGTAGATAAGGTCATAGGAAAGTTAAACGAAAGAACCTTAAGGTCTCAAGTACAAAACCAAAGTAGCTTTTTTTGTTTTGTTTCAACCATAGAACCTAAGAATACACAAGAAGCCATAAAAGATGAAAGTTGGGTAATGGCAATGCAAGAAGAGTTAAATCAATTTGTTTCTAATGATGTTTGGACACTCGTCCCTCCACCTAGTAATCAAACCATAATAGGAACCAAATGGGTTTATAAAAAGCAAATGGAGTAGTGTCTAGGAACAAGGCTAGACTCGTTGCTCAAGGGTATAACCAACAAGAAGGAATAGAATTTGATGAGACATATGCTCCCGTGGCTAGATTAGAGTCTATAAGAATACTTCTTGCTTATGCGTGTGCTAATGATCTAAAGCTTTATCAAATGGATGTCAAAAGTGTTTTTCTAAATGGTTTTATTAATGAAGAAGTATATGTAGCTCAACCTCTGGGCTTCATCGATTTTGAAAAACCAAAACATGTGTATAAATTAAAGAAAGCCCTTTACGGCCTTAAACAAGCTCCAAAACCTTGGTATGATAGACTCAAGTCATTTTTAATTAAACACAACTACACCATGGGGTTAGTTGACAACACACTTTTTACTAAGAAAAGAGAGTCACATATAATCATAGTTCAAATATATGTAGATGATATTATATTCGGATCCACTTGTCAAGACATGTGTGATGATTTCTCTAAAATCATGCATGACGAGTTCGAGATGAGTATGATGGGAGAACTTAGTTTCTTTCTTGGTCTACAAATCAAACAAGTGGAAGATGGTATCTTCTTTAATCAATCTAAATACATAAAAGAGATGTTAAAGAAATTCGGTTTAGAAGAGTCGAAACCAATTAGGACACTAATGTCATCTGACACCAAACTTACAAAAGATGAAGACGGCAAATCCGTTGATAATACAAAATATCGTGGCATGATTGGTAGTCTTCTCTACCTCGCAGCAAGTAGGCCGGATATCATGTTTAGTGTTTGTCTATGTGCTAGATTTCAAGAAAACCCTAAAACATCACATCTAAAAGCCGTAAAAAGGATATTTAGATACATTAAGGGTACAATACAATTAGGATTATGGTATCCTAAGGGCACGGGAGTAGAAACAATTGTATATGCAGATTCTGACCATGCAAGTGATTACGTTGATAGAAAAAGTACAAGTGGGGTATGTACTTTCATGGGATGTTGTTTAACAACTTGGTTTTCTAAGAAACAAACGGCACTAGCAATATCAACAACCGAAGTCGAATACGTCTTCGCCGACAAAGCATGACAACAAGCACTATGGATGAAACAAGCGTTAGTTGACTACGACATTCATCTAAGTGACATAGCCATCTTGTGCGACAACAAAGGTGCAATAAATTTAAGTAAGAATCCGGTATTGCATTCTCGCACAAAGCATATAGAGATTCGTCGTCACTTCTTAAGAGATAATGTTCAAAAGGGGAACATCTCTATTGAGAAGGTAGCGTCCGAAGACAACATAGTCGACGTCCTCACCAAACCTTTGAAGCGGGAACAATTCAACCTACTTCGTCTTGGTCTTGGTCTCATGGAACAAACGTCGTAATTTATTTGACTCTACAAGGTATGAAAACACTCGCCTTCTTCTTTCTGAGTCTAGGATCTCTATTTCACACACAACTCACAAACAATACGGGAATTTTCAAACCCCAAGATAAGTTTTTCACTTATAGTTTTCTTATTTTCTTTCAAAATAAGTACAAGTTGCAAACACATAATCACATACACATCTTCCTTTCAAAAGGATTAAACATTTGTATTTCACAACATAGAAATCTCTTTTCAAAATATTTTCAATAATGATACTTCTTCCCGTATCAATTTCACAAAAGCAATTTCTCACGTCTAGGACAAATCGCTTTTTCATTATTAATACAACGTAAAACCCGCTTTCATTGCATCTCATGTCTTTTGAATGCTAAAGGGACACATAACTAATATGTGTTTTCGGGTACATTCATTTAAGCCACAATGAATTAGGAGCATTGGTAACACTAAATTACGTACTCAAGTACTAAAAATGTGTTTTTGGGTTATCTCACATAATAGGATGTTTTTCCACTTCTAGTTTATTTTTTTTTGGGAGTCGAGATAACCGCAACTCCAAATAGTTTGCATATAGGCACACACTAGGCAAAAATATTTCCAAAAAGAAAATTTTATGCTGTCTGGATCACCAGACCCACGGATCCCAGCCTTAATGCTGGACGGATCCCTCAAGGGAAGGATCCGTGGGATCCGCGAGACAGAAGCTTGATGAACTTCTATTTTTCTCATTTTTTTTGGAGTATGGGATTTAATGCTTGTTTTCTCAAGATCACATGGCTTAAATTCATATCTAATCATTAGATTTTAATCCATATTTTGGGTCAAGCATTCATTTCAATGCAACATTTTTTTTCTATAAGAAGAATTTCCAACATTGTTTGCTACTCATATCATCCTCAAACACACACACCACCATGTCTTCCAAGAGATCATTCAACTTAGATGAATCATCTAGTGCAAACAACTCATCTCATTCAACTTGTCGTGCTGTAGCAACATTGAACTCAGCAAGGAGGCGATCATACCCCATCTTATGAATGGAAGAAAAATAGCAAGGAGGAGCAAACTCATCCACCATACCACGACATTCATCAGCATCAACAAGAAGAGAGTTCTTGGCAACATTCCATTTCGAAACATAAATACCTGACGAAGAGCTAGAATCTGAATCATCAAAAACACAGATATCTCCAACCGAGATATCACAGTCAGGAAAATCATCAAGAACAGGGTGAACACCGCCAACAACATAAGAACTGTCAGGAACGGAAGAATGGACATTTACTTGATTCTTCTTTTCTCGACAAGAATGTAAAAGACCGTAGTAACGACGACAGTCCGTCATAACCGCACAAGAGACGTGCAAATAATAAGCAGAAAGTGAGCAAAGCCAAGGGAAACAAAAACATTACGAACGATAAAAATCAAGATAACAAACGTTAGGGGAGATCCATCAAGACGGAGCAAACCAGAATCAGGCTCAATAGACGTCCTAGCTTCATGAATAGGGTAATCGATAATGAAGGAGAAGAAAAGAATGAGTGGGTAAAGCTTTCAAACAAAATTCAAGAGAGTGCGACCGAGCAAACAACTTCGAATAGATTTCAAGACGCACCACCGCAGAAGCCCTACCGAACCCACATGGTCACTCCTTAACTTCTTACGAGGATAGGCAGGATCGGTGCAAACCTTCCTCCTCTTTCTTCGAGAACACGAAGCTAGATCACAAGTAGACACCGAAAAGGTACCAAAAGTAGCCCTGACGCTAAAGGATCGCTTGAAGCAGAATGAACAGGTTGCGCAATATTCGCACCCACGGAATCATCACATAACCAAGAAGCTCCGGCTTCAGAATCAGCAAACACATTTCCATCGGTTCCCAACTCATCACCAGATAATGGAGGAACAAGAGAAACAGTCCGGCCTTCGGTTAGTTTTAACAACGGAAGCTCATTTTCTTCTAACGGTCGGGTATCAACCTTCAACTTCCTAGGATCCTTCATTCGAACCAAAGATAGCAAATCCATCGCATAAAAAACTGGTTCAGTATCCTCATGATCTTCACCCCTATTTTTTTAGACTCAATCTTTCTTTTTCTAAGCTCAGTGACTTCATCCTCAACATCACTTAGATAATCAAAAGACTTTTCTGACTCATAACCCTCACTTTCAGAAGAATACTGGCTATAATCAACAGACTTTTTAGAGTCATTACTCTCACTGTCTGAAGACAAAGGACCTCCATTTTCTCTAATTGAGATACCGTTACCCCTAGGGACACTCTTTCGTTTCTTATTCTTAACACTATCTTCTTTGGTCATTACACCTTTACCTTTGTCTAGTTTCTTTTGTCTCGCAAGAACTTCATCATCAATACTAGGCTCTTCAACCACAGTGTAAACAATATTATCAGCAACAACCGTATCAAATACATTATCCACATTGTCACCATTACTAGACCTATTAGCAACCTTATCAACTACTACATTGTCCTGAGGCAAAGACTGACCATCATTCTCTAAATCATTGGACTTAGCTACAAGATCTTCCTGACCTGCCTCATTGTCATCTAACATTACGCCATAATCTAATCCTGTATCATACTCATCATAGGTACCAGTAAACAAAACCTTGCCCTTACAAACATTTCTTAGTGGTCTAGACTTATTAGAGGGAGACCTTAAAAAAGGAGATTTTAGCATCTTCCTCAGCCCATGCAATGAGTTCCTCAACTGACTTATTACCAGCATGTTTCTTTCTTATTTCATGTTCTTTCCTAGCAGAGTTACTTCTTCATCTGAACCTTCTAAACATAAGTTATGATAGTAGTATTCAACTAAGTTTTGTGGTTCATGTGCTACATACAACTCTACTTTCTCATTCATTTCAGCAAGGTCATACACAGCTTGAAGATCTGAATCCCTTTATATTATTTTCAAACCTCCATTGTCTATGTCTAACTCAGGAATGCAACAACACAAAGCCCAAATTTTATCATTAAACTTAGCAATTAAAATGTTGCACAATTCGTTAAACATCACCCTATCTGTTGAGCAAGAATTCATCACATTTATTTGGCCTTGTTCATACCCGAGAGAATCAAACAAAAATACACCACCATGGTGTATTAACATCTTCGTGTCTGTCCATCAGACCTATACAAACAGACAAAAAATTAAAATAAGGAAAACCCTAATTTTTTAAAACCCTAAAAAATTAAAAAATCAATATTTCAATAAATTAATACAAATGGGGTAATAAAACATTAATTAAATGACATAAATTACCTTTTCACATGAACAATTATGGAAAACAACAATCAATTGCAAGTATTCTGGTTTCTCAAAAGATTGCTAGGGACTAGCAATGTTTTAGTGTAGGGTTTGATGAGTGCTTTATTCACTCATCATTTTAATCAAATCGGTACAAAACATCTAAAAACACTCAAAATGCATCAAAATCTGAAAATATCTCAAAATTGTGTTTTATATGTTTCGGATGCAAAATTAATGAAAAACGAACAAAGTTTGCATAATTGGCGAGTTTAGGTCCCCATCTTTCAAAAATTGTGAAATAGTCCTGACAAGCGTAATTTAAAAGAAAAAGTCACCAAAGGTCCTTTTGAAATCATAAGTTGTCATAATTAGTCCTTTGGTGAAAAATTTCAAAAGTTTGAGAAATTACAAATTTGATCCCTGGATTTTTGAAAAAAATACAATTTTAGTCCTTGGAATTTCACAATTGGCAAAAATAATCCTCAACTTATTTGAAATTCACAAGATTGGTCCTTGGATTACATTTTCAGAATTTACATGAGTGATCCCTGGAATTTCGGATTTTACACTTTTGGCACCTAAACTACAATTTGGATCCAAGTTTAATCCTAAGTCCATTATACCAAGCTTTGGCCCATTATCCTAATCCATATACCCGGTCAAACCCAATAAACCAAACCCGGAACTATTGATAACAAAACCCACCCACACCCCTCTGTCTTCCCCATTGTTTTCCCGCCCAAGCTCCCCTGCTCCCAAGAACCCTAACTTTCCCCACTCCCCACAAACCCTAGATACTCTCATCCTCTTTCTCTTCAACCCAAACACTCCACCTCTTTCATCCCTTCTATTACCCAACTTCACCTTTACCCAAAACCAGCAATCCTTTGCCGGTTAACTGAAACCCAAACCCACTAATCTTTCCCCCCTCATTCCAGCGCCAGGTGGCAATCCCTACTAAAGTGCTCCATCAAACGGCTTGGATTGTTTCAAAGGGATACCTACCAATTGGAGGGTCAAGATTGAGCCCAAAGAAACACATCAGAAGAATGAAGAGAAGAATGAAGACCATAGTTTAGTAGTATAAATAGGAGCAGATGTAAGCCAAAGAAAAGGCACCCCTTAGTTTTAATTTAAAGTCAGTTTCTTGTTGTTAAGTTTTATTGTAATGTATTTTTAAATCAATGAAAAGCACTCTTTTTACTTTAAGTTTCTGATTTATAGTGTTAAGCAGTTAAAGTTTGTTTGTCTTTGTTTTATCTTGTTTTAAGTTGTTAAAAATTTCAAGTTGAGTTAACAAAATAATTTCCAAAAAGGAGTCAAAAGCTTCTGCAGGGGTGTTTGGATTTGACTCAGTCAAGTCAAAGTGGTTTTGAGCTTTCAAATTAGTTGAGTAAGTTTTAAGTTGATTAAAGTCCTTTGGGTAAGTTTTGAAAAGAAAAAAAAAAGGGATTGCTGTTTTAAAATTTGCATAAGAACAGTAGTATTGGGTATTGTTCATGAGCTTATTTGACAAATGATTCGAAGTCCAGGATTTGTAAAATGTGTTTTTCTTGCATCCTTGTCTAACCATCTCACTTTATCTTCTCTGTATTTGGATCTAGGATAGTTTTAGCTTAGTTTTTACTGCACTCCAAATATGTCCCAGTTAGTGTACCAGCAGTCAAAATAGTTAAAAAGCCAAGCTGATCTCAGCTTATTTTCAAGCTTGAACAGCTTATCTTTGTCCTTAACTTGGTTTGTACTACATCTCCACCAACCTAACTTTTAATATGCAGCTTTATCTCTGTCTTGGAAGCTCTTTGCGGCTTAAAATAAGCTTGTCGGATACTCAAAGGCTGGGTTGCGACTTCTGATCTCCGATCCACCAGTCACCCTTTGGTTCTCTCTTTTTGCTTATCAGTGCTTGCCCATTGCTAAATTAGGTCTACTATAGTGTGTTTAGGTTGCTTAGTTAGGTTTAGCTCATTTAAGTGCCCCTTATTGCTTATCAGTTAGCTTATTACTTATCTTGAACTTGTTTTAGCTTTAGAGTAGTTTTAATTTCCAACTGTTTTTTCCCCTGCATTCAATTAGCTTTTTGCTTGTTTTAGCTTATTTAATCTAGTAAACCTAATATTTCTGCCATTTGGCCCCATGGTGTGCTTATTTGATTCAATGGTTGCTTAATTTGTGCTCAAAACTGTTATAGGGGTGTTTGTTTTGATTGGTTTCCTAAGCGAGATCAAATAAGCAGTTTAAGCGCTTATTTAGAGATTGTGCTACAAAAGTTTTCACAAAATATATGCATTTTTGTTTCATCTTTGAGTTTCAAAAGAAAAGGGACAAATTAGGGTTCCACAAGTTATTTGTGGATCTTGAAATGGAAGTAACATCGATCGTGGGGTTATATAATCAAAAGTAGTCTACTTGAATAATATTAAATGGTACATATTTTTGTAAAGTAAGAGCGTGTGTCGATTACTTTGAGCGTGTGTTTTGGGTACAAGGAAGAAAGGAATCCTATGTGGCAATTATTATCACAGAGGTTAGGTTACACATTGGGAGGGTAAATATTACCCACAAAAACAAAATCTACTAATAAAATGTGCTCAAAAATAAATTTTTTTGTTCGCTACCCTGAAGAGGAAATTTTGGAAAGTATAGTAATTTTTTTAATCATTTGCCCATTTTATTATTGTTGTTTGGTATAAAATATTATGTATGGATATTGGTATGACAATTGGTCCATTTAAGTGCTCATGTAAGGAAAAAAATGTGAGGAGATACAAAGAAGTGGGGCTCACTGAAATGAGCATTAAAAAGTCACCTCACCCTACTAATTTATCTTCCACAACATTTTAATGCTTCATTTATTATTATTTTTTTGAATTAGTTTAGTTTTAATGCAAAAATGCACATATAAGTGAATGTGATTTTAAAATGCATGCAAAACTACAAAGTTCCAAAACTATTATTATATCGTAAGAATGTTTCGAGAACCAATCTAAATAAATTTTGAATTATTTTAAATAAAATTAACCACAAAAGTAAAAAACGGCTTTTTGTAAAGATCGGGACAATTTTTTAAAGCCAAATGATGCAAAGATGTAAATTCACAAGTGATAATTTATTTGATTTTATACATATTACACACATCTATATCTATACTACTTATAGCGTGATTTGGCATTATGGTAGTCAATAATGTTATGGGGTTATGGTCAAATTAGTTGATAGTGGTCCGTAGTCACAAGTAAGTAGAAACATTTTTTATGAATATATATATATATATATATATATAATATTTTGAACATATTTCTATCATTAATATTGTTTAGAGTGAATTACATAAATCGTCCTTGTAGTTTGCTATAAATTACGGATCTTGTCCCCTGTGGTTTTTTTTTAGCGGGTTTCGTCCCCGTGGTTTACAAAAGTTACGGATCTTGTCCCGTCGACCGGTCCCAAAAAGGACCTCCTTGCAAATACTTTCTAACGTGAGGGGCTAACGTCATATTTTGGAGTTAACGATCGGAGTTAATTACATAAATCGTCCTTGTGGTTTGGTAAAAGCTTCTGAATCTTGTCCCTCTGCTTTATTATAATATTTTTTAAAAAACTGCTTTTTCTTTAAAAAAAATTAATTTTATTAAAAAATAAAATAAAATTAAAAAAACAAAAAAAAATACTTTTTAATTTTTTATAAACGAATGAAGGCGATAAAAAAACGCTTTTATATGATTTTCTATTTTACGTTTCATTTGTTTTTATACGGTTTCGTTCATTTTGTATGAAAATGTATGAAAACATTTTTGTACAAAATGTACGCTTTGTATGAAAATGTATGAAAACATTTTTCATACAAAAACGAATCGAAAAAATATACGTTTTCATACAAAACGTACATTTTCATATAAAACGCATACATTTTAAACAAAAAAACGCACGGTTTTGTTTAAAATGTATGCTTTTGTTTAAAATGTACGGTTTTGTTTAAATGTACTATAATATTTTTTTAAAAACTGCTTTTTTTTAAAAAATTAATTTTATTAAAAAAAAAAAAAAAAAAAAAAATTGTATTTTATTATAAACGGATGAAGCCGTATAAAAAGCGTTTTATACGGTTTTGTCCGCTTTATACGTTCATTTGTTTTTATACAAAACGTTTTTTTAAAAAACGCACGGTTTTGTTTAAAATGTATATTTTCATACAAAACGTACATTTTAAACAAAACCGACGCTTTTTTTGGTTTAAAATGTACGTTTTCATACAAAACGACATTTTAAACAAAACCGTACGTTTTTTTTGTTTAAAATGTACGTTTTTGTATGAAAACGTACGTTTTTGTATGAAAACGTACATTTTAAACAAAACCGTACGTTTTTTTTTGTTTAAAATGTACGTTTTTGTATGAAAATGTACGTTTTTGTATGAAAACGTACATTTTTTCGTTCGTTTTTGTATGAAAAAATGTTTTCATACATTTTCATACAAAAACGTACATTTTTGTACAAAAATGTTTTCATACAAAAACGAACGAAACCGTATAAAAACAAATGAAACGTAAAATAGAGAACCGTATAAAACGCTTTTTATACACCTTCATTCGCTTTATAATAAAATTAAAAGTTTTTTTTTTTTTTTTTTTTAAATCTAATTTTATTTTTTAATAAAATTAATTTTTTAAAATAAAAATGCTTTTTTTTTTTTTTAAATTATAATAAACCATGTGGACAAGATTTGTAACTTTACCAAACCACAAGGACGATTATGTAATTAACTCCGATCGTTAACACCAAAATATGACGTTAGCCCTCACGTTAGAAAGTATTTGCAAGGAGGTCCTTTTTGGGACGGGCCGACGTGACAAGATCCGAATTTTGTAAACCATGTGACGAAACCCGCTAAAATAAAACCATGTGGACAAGATCTGTAATTTATAGCAAACCACAAGGACGATTTATGTAATTCACTCTAAACAATATTAATGATAGAAATATGTTCAAAAATATATATATATATATATATATATATATATATATATATATATATATATATATATATATATATATATATATATATATATATATATATATATATAGTTAGATAAATAAGAAGAAAAATTAAACGGTATGAGAAGAAACCACGTGCATTTCGGATGCACCTATTAAAATACGATCTCCCTCGAAAATCTCTCCTTATTTTCAAATGCGCTGTAAATTCTTCCTATTCTTCTTATTTTAGTTTTTTTCTTCTTCCGGATCCCTTTCCTATATATATATATATATATATATATATATATATATATATATATATATATATATATATATATATATATATATTTCATAAAAAAATGTTTCTACTTACTGACTACTGACCACTATCAACCAATTTGACCATAACCCCATAACATTATTGATACCATAACGCAAAATCACGCTACCTTCAATTGTTTTTATATGATTTAGTTTGATATTATCCATCACTTTTTAAAAGCTACTCAAACTCATTATGTTTTATTTATTGGTAAAGTTATTGAAGAGAAAACTTAAAATTGAAAACATTTTTGCCAAAAATTTTCTTACTTGATACCGCCATCGCAACGCCATGCACTCTACTATAATATTCTAAAGAGTTGAAATACGCGACACGAAACTTTTGGCAGATCCGCAAATTTATCGTTACATAAAACGCTTCAGATTATAAAAGATGGTTTATTGAAATTTTTATTTCAACAGATCCACACAGATCGCATGCAGCACTCGCTAGTGTATTTAAATAAAAGTTATGCAATAAACGGTAGTAGTACATTAAGTTGGTTTTATTAATGAAATTCAAGAGATAAACGGTTATTCTAAAAATACAAGATTATGCGTGTTGGAATATTATTTTTTAGTATAACCTTTAAGGCTATGTTTATCCATTTTATTTTTAATTTTTTCTTTTTCTTTTATAAAACATAAGCTTCAACGAGCAGTTAGTGATAGTGACCCTAATATCAAGTTTAAAAGTTACATGAGTTGCATATCCCGTTTAATTGTTGAGTATAATAGCTTGAAACAATCAACAACACAATCATCGACAGCCAATGATGTCAAAAATATGCGGCATAATTTTGAGAGGTCGTTGAGGATGTCGCTTGAGTTAACGACCTGGGTCTTCGCTAAATGTGTAGCTACAAATGTGCTAAAAGCCTAAAAACCTAAAATGCCTTTTTCTGGATGACCAATGCCTTCTATGTTGGGCTCATAAACAACAAGCCCAACTGAAATTGGGCTACTCTCCACCAGGTTAGTTTCAACATGCCATAAATTATTTGTGGCTAGTGGCACTGGCAACGCTTGTCATATGTTTTAAGCATTAAATATGTGAGTAACAGTTATCCAACACTTATTTAGGTGGTGTTTGTTTGTGATTTAATCGACTTAGTGGTGGCAACACTATGAGGTATGAGATTGGTATGCTTAGGCATGGTTCGGATACCATTGCCACACCCGTGGTATGGCCAAATCGGTATGGTGGCGGTTTCACAAACCGCACTGGCATGGAGGAGAGTGTGTATGTTTTGAATTTTGGACCGCTGTACATTCAATTGACATAAAAAAAAAAATAATAAAAAAAAATTCCCTTTCCCTTTATAAATAATACTCCTCACAACACATTCCAAATCACATTATTTTTACACACACAAATCAAATATAACATTCAAAAAGCTACAAGAGTCTGCAAGAAAGGATGTCGAACGAGCTTTTGGGCATCTGATGGGAAAGTGGATGATTCTTAGTCGTCCTCTACGGGGCTATGTCGGTCGAAAAGAATCGACTCCTCGTTTATGCGTTTATTATACTATGCAATATGATTTTAAAAGACGACGGGATGGCAATATCACCGGCTCATATAATGGATCACTGTAGAGCCAAGATATCGATGACAACAGCACTACTGTGAGTTACTAGACGAAGATATCCATAATCGCTCACGATTTGATCTTACTGGAGCATTTATGCTCTAGAGTTAGATCCTCGATGACTAGTTTAATTTTTTTTATTTCAACGGTGATGTAATTTTTTTACGATTATGCATTTTTTTATTATTAATGAAATATTATGTTTTATTTAATTGTTTAATATAATTATGAATTTAAAAAAAAAAGAAAAAAAAAAAAAAAACGAGTGAGGCATGGAATGACCATTGCCACTAAAAAATTATGGTGAGGTATGAGATTAGGTGGAATGAAATTATTGGTGGGTTGTGAGGTATGGAATGTATGTGTTGCCACCCCCGTTAATATGAAAAAAACTGAATTCATTAAGTCATATTAAAACTGTTTGTTTGTGACTTAATAGAGAAAGATGACTGAAAATATTAAGAAAAAACCGACGCTGTGTCTGCATTAAGTCACCTCTTAATTAGAAATGACTTAATAAAATACGAGTGTCATGCTTTTTCGCATTTAAGATACGAGTGCCATAGGGTATTTACTTTGTCGTCTATAAGTCATAACTCGAAGTAACCAATCATTACAGAAAATGTATTGGTAAATTTAATGCAACTTGAAAGTCTTAAATAGATCCAGTGTAGGAAATAAAAAAAATAACAGGTTCGCCAATAGCTTATCTTAGGTGCTTAATACTACAACCATTGAAAATAACACGTGTGTATGTGTTTAGAGATCAAGTTATATAACTGTATATATGTATTGTTAATAATCCACTTTGATATTTGTAATCCGCCACTAATCTTTCGTTAGCGAAAACACACTTTTTCATTTATAAATATCACATTTTCTTCTCCTTTTATCACACTTCTCTTCTACAACTATCTTTTCAACTATTCTCCAACTCAAAAATATCTTAGAAAACTCGCTAAAACGAAACACCAAAATTCGACGACAACAAAACGCCCAACAACAACCGACTTCAATTTTCAATTAACGTAGCGCCACCACCTATCAATTTTCCACCCACTAGTTTTGCAAACCAATCAGAACCACACCAACCTATTTATGTAAATAATTTGTTTTCTCCCCCGTATAAGCAATATCAACAAAATAATTCGTTTTCTCCTCCAATTACCCACAACAACAATCTCAATATTATCATCCGGAAATGCCACCACCAATGGACCAAGATCAAAGCTCTCAAAGATTTTCTCCGGTTAACACTCTTAATCTTGATGATATGGATCCATTTTTTGGTAGTCAAGATTTTACTACGGCCCAAGGTTCGAATGATCCATCTGGACCCGTTGAAACTGAGTCTCCCGTCGAATAAGTGGCGCCCGTCAAAATGAAGACTACAAAAAGAAGTCAACAAGCTAATAAGACGATGAATGACTTAGCTGAACCATGGAGCCCTGCGAAAGAGATAGCCTTGTGTAAAGCTTAGATACACGTGTTGAGGATAGCATTAAAGAAAATGCTAAAAAGGTACAAGGGTCTTAGACGGAATTACGATCATACTTTCAGAAGGATATGAATGAATGTAAAAGTGGATACGATTAAATTTTGTGCAAATGAAAAAATAAGCTTTGCCCTAAAGTTACTAAATTTTGTGCATTTTACGATACTATGAAAGGGAGGCACCAAAGTGGCACAAATGAGACAATAATCTACGATCAAGCGGTAAAAGAGTATCGTGTTATTAACCGTTACCCCTTCACACTGACTGAATGCCGGAGAATTTTGAAGGATCATTGAAAATGAAAACATTGAATTCCTAGGTTTTACAAGCAATCCAAAAAGGTAAAGGCTCAAAGAAATTGCGACATCGAAATCCACCTCGCTTTCCGACTTAGCACACGGTGGCTCTAGTCCGAACGATGAAGTAGATGATTCGGATGAGGTATAGGTTCGGAGGTTCGAACAATGGGCTAGACACGGCTAAGAAAGAAAGCGCCATCCTCCAACGCTCGCTTGGAATCTTCACCGGTGTTGCACCGATCTTGTTGACAAGTTGGTCGATAGATGGGAAAATGTCGATCGGGTATGTTTTACCACATGGTGGAAGCGTCGGTTAGTATTTGAGAATAAAGGAGCGGGAAATGGAACTTGAAGATATGATGCGTATCTTTAAACAATCACCTGGAATATGACCATGCTACCTCAACAACGCAACTCCAGCAAACAATCAAACACTGAATAAGATGATGGCATATATGTGACAACAAATGACATTGACACAACACCTATTTAGTTTCTCTTACTCTAACCCAATTGAAGTAACAAATTAAAAGGTCAAAAAACGAAACATTTAAAAGACGACGTACCGCAGCTTCGCACCTCTTTTTATGCTAGATTCCTTTAACGAACACCACAATAGCTCTAGAAATCTCCCACCCAACCTTACTATATAATATTCTTGAAGTGTGATAATGAAAAGCAGGTGTACAACTTGCAACCAGCTCAAAAAATTAAGTGCCACCTCAGTAGAAAATCCACTAACAAAAACAACATGAACCATAACAGGTGTATAACATGCATTGAACCCCAAAAACTAATTAAGTGCCAATTAAGTGGAATACCCACTATCATTTTTTTTTATCCTTTTATCCAACGGGCTTAGCTCTGTTCGTGTGTGAACAGTGTCAGCTCGAGCAAAACTTGTAAAGAGAAATAACACGATTCGTTATTGAATGCGGATAGTTAAAAAATTAAGTTCCGGATATCATTACCTAGACTTAGTAAGAGGAATAACATGAGTAGTTCATATATGCATAATCTCGTGTATTCATTTATATGTCACAGTGTCTCGTGCTTTTTTTTATGTTTATAATTCCGTGCAAATACATTAGTTTAATATATACTGATAATAATATATATAAATAACATCATATTGTTGTACTTTTTTTATAAACTATAAAGTATAAAGGTATTTATTAAATTTATAAAGTTATTAAAAAAATATGAAAATTGATAAGTATATTTTATTTAAAATTAAAACTAATATTTTATTTATAAGAAAATGGCGAAAAAGATTAAAGTTAGAAGTTCATTTCAATTAAGGTATTCTACTTTTTCTTGCATAAAAAGGTACTAAACAAAAAAATTTGGCGGATTTGGGTTTTTTACTAAAGTTCGTTAACTCACTTCGTTAGTTTATTACATGTTTAGTCCTTGTGGTTAGGACCAAATTGCAATGAAGGTCCTTACTTTCAATTAAAATTATTTGCACAAATCGTCCTTGTCGTTAGGGTCGATCAACAGGTTATCAATGGGTCGGGTCGCCACGTGTCACCACCTAAGTGGTGCCACGTGGCATAGGGTCGGGTCGGATCGGATTAGTAAGAGGGTCGGGTCGGGTTGCCACGTGGACCAATGGTATAATATACCAATTTTTTGGCTGGCCTAAGATTCGAACTCGGGACATTTGTGTGGGAAGCCAAGCTTTGCCCAACTGGGCTAAGCATAGCTTCAATAATGTTTCCCTAAATCATATCATAACCTTCCAAAGTTAAGGCGATTCTTAAATAATAAAATGTTCAATTTAGTTTTGGCCTATCAATTTAAGGGTTATATGGGTCAAAAATAAATAAATATACCGTCGGACTCGTTTTTCGTGCTCTTTCCAATGGTATGCTCGGGAATTTTTCAACTTTGTTTGAACCTCGAAAATGCAAAATCACCGTTTTCCTTTGTTTTGCATTTTTCGAGTTCCGCACCAAGTCGAAAAATTCCTCGAGCATACCATTGAAAGAGCACGAAAAACGAGTCCGACGGTATATTTATTTATTTTTTGACACCCATATGACCCCTTAAAATGATAGGCCAAAACTAAATCAACCTTTATTATTTAAGAATCGAAATTTTAACTTTTGGAAGCATGATATGGTTTAGTGAATATTATTTGTATGCTAGCCCGATTGGGCAAAGCTTGCTTCCCACACAATTGTCCCGAAGTTCAATCTTAGGCCACCAAAAATAGTTATATTATACCAACGCAACGCAGCACCACTCATTGGTCCCGTGGCAACCCGACCCGATCCGATTCCGTGGCACCACTTGGGTGGTGACACGCGACCCGACCCGTTGACCACGCTGACCGACCCTAACGACAAGGACGATTTGTGAAAATAATTTTAATTGAAAGTAAGGACCTTATTTGTAATTTGGTCCTAAGACTAAACATGTAATATACTAACTAAGTGAGTTAACGAACGTTAGTAGAAAACCCAAATTGAGTACTTTTATGAAAAAAAAGTAGAATCTTAATGGAAATTGACCCTAACTTTAACGCCGCGCTTATTCGCCTTTTATTTATTACCATCTCTTTTTTAAAGGTTTTTTTTTACAAAATTGACACACATATATTTTTAGCAAATTTTATAAATTAGATGAAAATTTACTAGTTTGCCAAAATTGAGCTTCTATTTTAACTTTTAGTTGTCAATAAAACTGCTCAATTTTGTTACATAGGCATAATGGTGCATTCTTATTGATTTAATTTCAAATTGTTAGTTTTTTTTAATAGTTTGTAGAATTCTCTTATTATATAAGAAATCTTGTCTTGAAGATGGCCATTTCAAACATTTACTTTGATAATTACTCTGCTTGACTCGTGATCATTTGAGTCTAGTTATTGCGTTTTGTTGTCAAGATTCAAGAATGTATAAAGTTCTAGGTTCTAACACATGTAACTATGTAAGTGTCAATATTATTCAAATGCTACTAGATAATATGAGGCATGATCATGTGGTGGGCCTTGCACATATGCATCCCTATAAATAGAATTACAAGAATAGTCAAACAAGCAACATACCATATTGTTGATAACAAAGATTGGGTCAAATGTGTCAAATCTATGGTATTCTGTTTGAAGGCACATTAGTTTAAAATTTTGTCATATGAAAAATTATAACCCTACTATACTGTCCAAAACATATATTGCATGTATATGAAATAAACATTATTAGATTAAATGAAAGACAACATTATTCAATCCAAACAAATGGTTTAAGTTTGGTAAAATCCTCGTTATAAAAACTAGCATGTGCACTAGAGAATTTTAACGAAAATAATTAGGAATGCCTCAATGGAATCCAAAGCCCAAAATGATGCTCAACATCAAATTAATTTAAACCACAGAGGATTGTAACCATAAAGATCCAAAAGAACTTATGATCATGTGCGATTGTGTTACACATATCCATGATGTACGTGCCCTTGCAGACCATGTTTGCATTTGAACACCACACAGTTTTTAAATTGATTTGAACACCACCACTCTATAGGATATACAAAATTAAAGTGGTGGTTGGGTTGAGTTTTAAATTGATTTGTAACTAAAAGTTTGTAATTTGTTTGAATACGTGAGTTACACGACATGGTGTTAAGACATAGATGGGTAAAGGGTTCCATAACTAGTCGTTTCATTGAAAATTACTAGAGCTAATAACATTAGCTTTGAATATAAGGTATCACCAGTTAATAAAGCAGTCATCTCGTTGTAACTTAAAAGCAATATAGATAAGATTGTAAAGAAATCAAACGGACACGACGCTTTTTTGTGTTAAAGCAATATAGTTAAGATTGTAAACAAATCAAACGGACACGGTGCTTTTTTGTGTTTGCTCGTTTATATTTAACTAAATGATATAACATGAGCATTTAGTTAGCAAAGAAACCTTTTTGTCCATGCCCGTCCGCAAAAGAATAAAGTTGCTCATGTACATAAGGATGTTAAACGAACGAGAGAATACACACAGCATAAACATAATGTGTCCATTCATAATATACTATATAAATAACTTTCTCTTTGTTTTTATATTTTTCGTTTATTTAGTTATATTTGTTTTAATAATAGTGTGCCATATGTTGGTGTGTAACTCCTAGTACAGGGTTAGATAATCAATGTCAGCAGAAACAAATACCAAGTCAGCAGAAACAAATACCACTAGGTGGTTACCGGATATCACTTGGAATCGTGTGATCACTTTCCAAAGTAAACTATTCGACTCTAATGCCTGGGTTACACGAATATCTACTTGGGATAAGACCAAATGTAGTTATGGAATTAGGCACAATTCTATAACCCTTGCGCTTATAAGTGTTAATCGTTTTTTGTGTGTCTTTCATGCATAATCAGATCTCCTATTTATAGGAAAATACTCTTAGCTAGTCAAATGGAATTATAAGTATTAATCGGCCCATTAATAGCCTCATAATTATCCTCATTATAGCCGTTAGTGGTTACATGACCAATTAAACGTGGTCATAATGCAGTTGTAACTGCCATTTTAATAGGTCAAAGCCCGTTACAAGCAAGATTTCATCAACTTTCATAGCGCTAGCGATGGAAACACCGCTCATGGAAACACCGCTTATCAAGACTACCAATACAAACCACTATTAGAGTCGGGGTGTTCGGGGACCTTATGGGTGTACCTCCTGCACCTCCTAGCCCATTACAAGGTGTGAATTAATCCCACAAGTGCACTAAATTTTCCAACAATCCTCCCAAATTTAGTTCACTTCCTTTGCATGAAAACAAACATCAAAGCAAAACATGTGCATAAACGAAAATGTCCCGAGGATTGAATTTCCATCTTAGTAAATTACACGCTCAAATATTCGAGAATCGTGGTGTTCTAAGAATTGAACCCTTCAACCCATTTGAATACCAAGATAAAATACACACAAGTTTTCAAACACTTATCGCCCCGACACTATACAAGCCATGTGTCCATATCCAAATTCATAAATGTTGTAAAAGCTAAAAGTCCAAAAGCTCCTCAAGCGGCAAAACTTCAACATTTACATAGGTGGTTCCTCTTTATTCATGCTCCCGCCAAGCACTTTTTCAAAGAAAATTAACCATTAAGAAGTAAAGACTTCATCCTCCTTTCAAGAGTTTCGAGCACAACCTTGGGATGTAAATAAAACATGTGCTCCAGTCCATCGAATGTTCGACTTTCCACATTGAACTCGGCTCCCAAGTTTCCTTAGGAGGAGTGGGTGTCCTAGCATTCGATGACTAAGTTGGACTTAAACCCATCCCTTTAGCGAGACTTTATAACCAAGTCTCTAGCCAAACCCTTCTTCAAGTGACAAGCTAAATTTTGTTGAGATCTAACAAACTCTATAGATACCACCCCATTTATGATAAACTCACGAATCATGCTATGTCTGACACCTAAGTGTCTAGACTTACCATTGTACATTTGGCTATAAGCCTTAGCCAATGTAGCTGCACTATCACAACGGATAGAAATAGGTGCTATAGGTTTAGGCCACAATGGAATCTCAAGAAGCAAGTTTTCAACCATTGACTTCTTTACCAAAGAAATGCTAAGGCCACAAATTGATTCTATTGTTGAACTGGTGATGCAAGATTGCTTCTTGGAAGCCCAAGAAATTGCACCTCCTCCAAGTAGGAATACCCGACCACCGGTAGACAAATTATCTTGATGTTCTTGATCCAACTTGCATCGATGTATCCTTCCAACACGATGGGTTACGATATAAGAGACTATAATCCATAGTTCTCTTCAAATACTTGATACCCTTTGAACCGCTTGCGATGATGAGCACTAGGATTACTAGTATACCTACTCAATTTTCCCACCGCAAAACCAATATCGGGTCTTGTACAAGTCATGGCATACATCAAGTAGCCAATTACCCTAGAATACTCAAGTTGAGATACGACTTTGCCATTATTAGTCATCAACTTCTCACAAGTATCCATAGGTGTACTCACGGGAGTACAATCAAAGTAATTGAATTTTCTCAACACCTTCTCAATAAAATGAGACCGAGAGATAGAAATTGTTTACTTTCATGTTTAATCCTTATACCAAGGATAACATCGCCTCCCCATGTCCTTCATGGAGAACCTTGATGACAAAATTCCTTTGTCGTCAACTCGATTTTGGTCGGTGCCAAAGATCAACATGTCATCAACATATAGACAAATGATGACTCCTTTACCGATTCATCAAATTTGCTATATACACATTTGTCGACTTGGTTAAGAACATAACCACTAGACAAAACCACTTCATCAAATTTTGATGCCATTGTTAGGTGCTGCTTAAGTCCATAAAGAGACTTAATCGGTTTACACACCTTGTTTTCATTGCCGGGCATGATGAAGCCACGAGGTTGGTTCATATAAACCTCCTCATCCAATTCACCATTCAAGAAAGTTGTCTTCACATCCATTTGATGAATAATCGATTGTGAATAGATGCCAAAGCAATCGGCATTCTTATGGTAATCGTCACGAGCCACGAGGCATAAGTATCAAAATAGTCTATCCACGACTTTTGTTTAAAGCCACGAATGACTAGTCTAGCCTTGAACTTTTCAATAGTTCCATCTACCTTCATTTTCTTTTGAAAATCCATTTGCAACCCAAAGGTTTGCAACTGTGGTAGATCAACCAACACCCAGTGTTGTTGCCCATGATGGAATCCATCTCATCATTGATTGCTTCTTTCCGTAAGGCAATATCCTCGGGACTTCATTGCTTCTTCAAATGTCTTGGGATCATCCTCAACAATGAAGCAATAGGAGTATTGGTGCGAGACCTCATCCTTGTTCCTTCAATTAAGTATAATTGAAACTCGGGTCCAAATGACTTTGAGTCCCGATCCTTTTGCTCTTTTCGAGCATAGGTTCGAGTTGTTGAACCACAAACTCATCGGGGACCACCGATGGTTCATCATCGAGGACCTCGATACACCAAAGTGTCATGAGTTCCATTAGGAATCCTCATACTTGGTCTAGGACCGATGAGAATCTATTCTAATCAAAGTTTGCATCCCTTGATTCAATTATGGAGTTAATTGAAACATATTCATTAGGTTCAATAACATAGAACCTAAAAGCCTTGGAATGCTCAAGATATCCAACAAAGATGCAATCAATGCCTCTTTCACCCAAAGTTTTCAACTTTGGATCGTGGAGTCTTACATGACCCTACAACCCCAAACCCCGAGATAGTTCAGTTGGGTTTCCTTTTAATCCGAGTTCATAAGGGTAACCTTGTTCCTTTTGTTGAGAACCCTATTTAATAAATAGCAAGTTGTTAACATAGCTTCACCCCGTAACCCTTGACTCGATCTGAATAGGATAACATGGAATTAACCATCTCCTTCAAGACCTGTTTTCCTTTCGTAAATGCCATTTTTTGAGGAGTATAAGGGCGATCATTTCATGGATTATACCAACAGATCGAAAATACAGAGTATCCATGTACTCACCTCCCTATCGGTCCTTAATCTTTTGATCAAAGACCCAAGTTGTAATTCAACTTCAGTTTTAAACACTTTGAATTTATCTAATGCTTCATCCTTAGTATGTAAAAGATAGACATAACAAAACCTAGAAGCATCATCAATAAATGTCACAAAGTACTTCTTATTCCCCAAAGAAGGAGTGGCTTGCAAATCACACAGGTCACTGTGTATAAGCTCCAAGAGCTTAGTCTCACGACTAACACCCTAAAAAGGTTCTTGGTTATCTTGGTCAACATGCAAGTTTTACACTTTTCAGTGTCCATGTCAAATGCTGGGATTAACCCATCCTTAGATATATCTTGCATTCTCTTATAGTGGACATGGCCAAGTCTAGCATGCCAAAGGGTAGAGTCAGACTGGTCAGTGGTGGTCACAAAGGCTGAAATAACACTATCAGTGGAAATATTAAGCCTGAACATTTGATTACATAAATAACCAAAACCAATAAAAACACCATGCTTAGAAAGCACAAATTTATCAGACTCAATAACTTGTTTTATCCATGATTATTCAAAACACTACTTGAAACCAAGTTCTTCCTTATATCAGGAACATGAATAACATTAAACAAAGTTACAATCTTTCCGAACTAAACTTAAGATCTACACAACCATGACCATGCACCAAGGTCGTTGACTCATTTCCCATGTGAAGAATAGAACCATCATTCAATGACTCATAAGTCTTGAACCAGATTTATCTCTTTACACATGAGCTGTTGCACGAGTCAACCCACCACGCAACATCATCATCCCGCACATAATGAGATTCAGATACATATGTAACATAATAAATCGAAAAGACTTATTAACCATATTCTAACCTTTAATTGAGTTGGAAGAACCACCACCCCGAACCATTAGTGCACGATCCATTGGCTTTACCACCAACTTTAACACCCTTGCAGTCCCTTTTAATGTGACCGGTTTGCCACATTTCCAACAAGTAGGTGTTGCCTTCTTGTTTGGATCGCCCTTGTGTTATAATGATATTTGCGTTTGCCTTTGTTGTCATTGTACCGTGGAGTTGTTATGCTCCACCATATTGACAACAGATGCACCAAGAGCATTGCTACTCTTTGGCTTGTCATTATCCCGCACCTTGAGAGATTCCTCAATGCGCAGATGATCGCCCAACTCAACCGAGTTAACTCCTCTTTCTTATGTTTCAAGGTATGCTTGAAAATCATTTCAAGAAGGAGGGAGTTTGTCAATGACACAAGAGACTGAAATAGACTCATCCATGTGCATATTATGTTGTGTAAACCTTCCAAGTATTCCAAGAAGTTCATTGTATTGTTCCATAACTGGTCTTGAATCAGTCATTTTGTAATTTGTGAAATTACTAACAAGGAACTTCTTACTTGATGCATCCTCAGCCATATATTTGGCATCCAAGAAGTCCCACAGTTCTTTGGAAGATTCAATGTTCTGATAGATATCAAATAGAGAATCAGACATACCATTTAGAATTAGACCTCTGCATATGTAGTCATCATTCTCCCATTTGCTCCTCCTCGTGATCTGCTCCATAGTAGCATCATCCCCATCATCAGGAATAGGTGTAGTCAAAACATAGACCACACTCATGCTTGACAACAAGAAGTGTATCTTCTTCTGCCACATCCTAAAGTCCACCCCTTCAAACTTATCAAGCTTGGCAAAGTTTGAAGCCATGTGTTTCATTGCAGCAGTTTCCATTGATTATCATAAAATAGTTTACTTTGATTGTTGGTGTCTAACTCCCAGAACAGGGTTAGATAATCAATGTCAACAAAAACAAATACCAAGTCAGCAGTAACAAATACCACTAGGTGGTTACCGGATATCCCTTGGAATCGTGTGATCACTTTCCAAGGTAAACTATTCGACTCTAATGCATGGGTTACACGAATATCTACTTGGGATAAGACCAAATGTAGTTATGGAATTAGGCACAATTCTATAACCCTTGCACTTATAAGTGTTAATCGTTTTCTGTGTGTCTTTCATGCATAATCAGATCTCCTATTTATAAGAAAATACTCTTAGCTAGTCAAATGGAATTATGAGTATTAATCGGCCCATTAATAGCCTCATAATTATCCCCATTATAGCCGTTAGTGGTTACATGACCAATTAAACGTGGTCATAATGCAGTTGTAACTGCCACTTGAATAGGTCAAAGCCCGTTACAAGCAGTACTTTCATCAATACTTTCATAGCGCTAGTAGTGGAAACACTGCTTCAGTGGAAACACTGCTTATCAGCACTACCAATACAAACCACTATTAGAGTCAGGGTGTTCAGGGACCTTATGGGTGTACACTCCGTACCTCCTAGCCCATTACAAGGTGTGAACTAATCCCACAAGTGCACTAAATTTTCCAACACCATAAAGAAACGATCAACGAGAAATATACAATCCTAAATGAAATGAAACTAAATGAGTGGATAATAAGTATTTGGAACTTAAATAAACGAACATTTATGTTTCTCCCAGATAATTCATACACATTGGCAAGTCAAATTCTAATAGTAAATAAACTATCCAATCAACTTACAAGTAACCTGTTCCAGTTAATTTCATAATTGTTCACCAATGGAACATTAGGGTGGTGGCATTCATGCCTCACCATACCTCACAACCCATCAATAATATCATTCCACCTAATCTCATACCTCACCATAGTTTTCTAGTGGCAACCATAATTCCATACCTCACTTAATTTTATACCTCAAATATCCTAAACACAAACACATGCTACTTTCATACCAATTCGGCATCACATACCGTTTTCCATGGACATCGAACGAAACCGCGGCGGTGGCAATGGTAATGCCATGCGGTTTGAAGGCATGCGAACCATACCACGGACCAATGCCACCACCCTTAGTCCAATGGTTGGAGCACTTGTGTTTGATTCAATTAATCCGATTCAAGTTTCATCCTTGTCATTTGCTTCATATAGTTACCCACCTCCGCAAAACCTATGGGCACATCAAGAGACTTTGTGGAATAAGAGCTTAGGGTTCCGAGTCTTGGCTCGTGCTCACTCCAGTTGTGCCCCACTAGGCCAGGAGAGTTGCCGGAGCTATTCCTTGTGGGGTGGACAATGGCTGGTGCCAGAAGGCATCTAATGTCAGGGTGTTCCCGCTAATCTACACATTTTTGGAATTTCCTAATTGTTCGTATTTGTTGAATATTAGGAGCAAACTTACAATAGGTTGGGCGTTTAAGTGTACAATGTAATTAGATTAGTTTTAGACCATAACTAGGATTAGTTTGCCTGCCTTGGAAGGCAAGTAATGGCCCTTTGGCCAACTCCTTAACGTCGGTTCCGTTGGATGTTTCCCATTCGACTTAGAAGAGGTTTGTGTTAGATAATAAAGGCTTATAAACCCGAACCGTTGGTATGCCCGTTTAGCATTTAAGGTTTAGGTTTGTTTAGTTTATAGTTACTGATATGTAACTTCAGCTTGTTAATAGAATCCGCTTAATATAATTTTCAGTTTCCTTTAATTTACGCATGGTATCACATCCCTAGGTACAAGTCGCCATAATATAGTCATCCTCCAATCGTCTACTAATTGTTGGCGATCCAGAGGGATCCTATTTAATATTCGTTGTTTGCTGTTGTGGATATGTATGAATCGATTCATCTGCTTGACTCGAAATATGTCGCTAACTATTTGTTGCGGTTGTCTCTGTTAATATCAGAGTAAGTTACTTCTGTTACACCATTGCCATCGGTTAAAGAAAAACCAAGAATAAAGAATATGGTTATGTCGGCCAAAATTTAATGAAATTGAGTGCAAATTATTATACAATGATCCTATAATATTGTGGTTATCATGGGTTTAGTTGGTATGTGTTTTTGCTTTCGCTTATAGTGTTATTCGGATTTGATCGTTCGGGTTATAAAGTTTATTATATTTTAAATTGGGTTTTGCACTAGTTGATAAATGGTTTCTACGCTTATAGTTATACTTTTGATTGGGCTCTTGGCTTTCGTAGTTGATTGATTGGGCAATTGGTATTTGTTCGTTTTGATTTTGATATATTGTGATTAGGTTTGATAGCTTTGTTTAGTCTGAGATCTGGATTGGCAAATGATTTGATTATGGTAGGTTTATTGATTTGTTGGAACATTGTATTGGTTTTGGCTCTACATTTTCGGCTTTAGTTTCGGATTGACAGTTTTGTGTCATCCTTCCTAGGTCTGTCTGGGGTTTGTATTAGGCCACTAAGTTTACAACACAAGCATCAATAGAAAGAGTAGAGAGAAAGAGAGATCGGATGAACAACTATCAAACACACATACGCGTATGAAACTAAGAAAGGTTAAGCGTAGAGTATGTGAAAGAGATAAATTGAACAACCTTGATTCTGATTTTTACGTGTAGCAAACCTGAAATAAAATCATCATAGCATCAATTTTAGCACATACATTCATTACATGAATGAGATCATGGCATGAATACTTATCAAACAGTTTACGCCGTAGAAAACCTTATCGTAGAACTTAAACCCTAGTTTCAAGAATTACAGCGTAACAAATCTAGCCATGGAAATTGCACCAAAGTTTTTCTGGTAAGTCTAAGATGCCTATTGAGTTGTCTTAGCCAAGTTTTAACATCAAATGTGTCAAGAATAAAAAATACCCAAACCGAATGAACATAAACTCTAACTTCCAATTTATGAATCATTAGTGTTTCTGGGTGATATCTGGGCCTAGATATGATCAATTCAACTTGACAACAACCTCCTACAACAATCTTTTTCACCAAAAACGTTCACATTTGAAAACACCCAAAACGACTCATGAACCCTAATTTTGAAAAACAATCAATTCGTGTTTCTGGGTGGATTATATTGATGAAAATGGTTTTAGTACATAGTTTTAAACATTTTAACACCATTACATCATTAAAAAACACACACATGATGATCTTATGCTTACGCGTAGAACATAAAGATCATCATATCACACGTTCTAGCCGTTGGATTTGCAAAAAATTCAAAACCCTTGTTTAAAAACGTGTTCCAAACACAGAAACACTTACAGATTGATGATCGAAACTTCGGATTAGCAGGTTCAATTATAGGCGTAGGATTAGTTTGGTGTGTGTAATAAATGTGAAGTGTAAGTTAGGTGGAGAGTTTTATTAGAAAATACTTTAAAAATCGAATCAAGGTTGTTAGACATCTACGCATAAGGATCACCTTACGGCGTAGCATGTTATGCGAAGAGAAATCTTACGGCGTGGCGTACGGCGCAAGGTTCTACATATGGGACTACGCGTAATCCCGTGAAGGATATGCGTAAACAATGACCTCACGCATAAGGTCTACTCTTAAGAGTAAGCCATACAGCGTAAGGTTTATATCGCCACGGCGTAAGCTCCACGCATAAGGTCCCCTTTTCCCACGCGTAATATTTCTTACGCGTAGTTAGAATCCCACGCATAAGCTTGCGTTTCACGCGTATATTACTCCTGTTTACGCATAAGCTACCATTTCTACGCCTAAGCCTTGATTAAACCTTCATTATGAATTGTTACGCGTGCAAACTTGTAAATAAATAAATCATGACGTCACGAAACCAATAATGTCACTAATAAGCTTAAACGTTTAATATGTTGTGAAAAATAAGTGATAACATAAACTTTAAAACTTAAAGTTAACTAACTCACAAAACTTATCACGACTTCATTAGACTATTGGACAAACAAGTGACTTTGGACTCGTAACAATCATTGACTCATCACATTTAATAAGTAGATAATAAAACCATCTGTTGACTAACATAATGTCTTTCGATATGTTGGTTCTTTTGGCTAAATGTATTTCAGATGTTGACATGGACGCTCAGATGAATGTGGATGCACCAAATGTTCTCACCATTGCTGATATCTTCCCAAATGGTTATCCGATGAAGATTGTAAAGAATAACCTTCGTGTTGACTTTGAAACTCTCACCTGCTTAGAGTCTTCTTGCTTGATTCTTGTGGATATTCAAGAACCATCCTTATCGTAACATGCTCTCCCACTGCCATCGCTTCCGAGATCTACATTCAACTGCTTTGGACTATAATGCAAAAGATCAAAGGATGAGAATCTTTGACGGTGACGCCAATCACAAGCAACTCACCATCACTCCCGCAGATTTAAAGGTCGTCCTCCTCATTCCCGACATCATACCAATGAATACTCCGCACCTACTAAAGAAACTATTACGCAATTCTTGATTGATATTGGGTATGATGAAGCTTGAGATTTATCACTAAGCATTCTCACGTGGATCTTAAAACATTCCTCACCTTGGAGAACCCTCTATATCATCATCACAAAATCATTTCTAGTCGTGACGGTGGCTATGAGCATCCCAAGCTCATGGAACCGCAAATCTTTGGGCTTTGATCAACATGAAGCACATTGAAGTTGAAGCTCGATATGGGATGACATGATGACATTCCTCAAAAGCTTGGCTCAAAGATTCCTTATATCGATACATAAAGCTGTTGATCCAAAGAGCTCTTGGACTCAATTCGATATCCCCAAGAGACTCAATGACCCGATAATCACGACATGTTGTCTCGAACCCACTCTAACGATCGGTTTAAGGAGTCAACAACTAAGAAACAAGGTGATGTGTTGCGGATCTCCTTCTCTCGGATGAACTCAAACGACTTTACTCTTATAAAAGATATTTGGTTGCTGTGAAAGAGAACAAAGTTGGCTTTCTTGATGAAAAATCTTTGGGTACGCCTACAAGAAAAACCAGAAGAGGAAGTGCAGGAAGTGCTATAAGCACTGAGAGTCAGAGGAAGTTCCCCAAGAGGAATCCTCCTCGTAAAAGGACTGTTCCTTTTAAGGAAGATGTTCTCATTCCCGTGCCAAAGCTTGAACCGCCAAGAAAGCTAGTGGACGAAAGCTCTGAAGGTACAGAATCAGAAGAAGAAATCTTCTACTCTGAAACTGCAACCGATACTAATCCTGTAGCAGTCAAACATCCCAGTCCTATAGCTGAACACGGCAAAGGAAAGACTCCAGTTATTGAGCCTGAAGATGAAAGCTCAGATGAAGAGCAACTGGATACAACATAGAGGAAGAAGTTCAAAATCATTAGGCTCCAACACGTTGCGAAAGAATTTGCTAAGGATCAAATGGGTGGCCCGGAGGTTAAGTGGTGCGATTCAACCTACACCAAATTCGATGCGGTTAATCAACCCGATAAGGGATCCGTGCCACCACTTTGGAGCAACAACAAACGCGCATGGAAGATACTATTGAGTATGACATTGAAGAACCGAACCGAAAAGCCCGAGAAAGATAAAGATGTTGATTATGATACGCTTTCTCCGGATAGTCCGCACGATCAAAGAAGGAAACTTCGAACCACCAAAGGACCCGAGTCTCCTCACATCTCATCATCATCGATTCATCTTCTCACTCCTCACCACCACCATAAAAAGATCAACCAAATCAACATCCAAATCGGTGAAGAAGCCAAGCGCATCTTGGATCTCTCAAGCTAAGACTCGAATCGTTAAAGTCATCAAACAGTCGAGAAGAAAGACGTGCTCTACAAGAAGATGAATTTCTTCACGATCGACATCTGATATCTTCATGATGAGAACGACAAGATGCAAGTTGAAAGGGAATACGTCCGAAGTTCATGAAACGTGATCTTCAAGGGAAATGAACGAGATGATCAAAGGTTACACTCATAAGTACCTTCTTGACATCGTTCTCGGAATTACAAAGGAGTCATTCACCAAACAACTCTATCCGAATCTCTTACATCCGCCAAATGACTATGAAATCAACTCCAATGCATGTGAACATCAATCCGCTTGATCCCATAATCTTCTCGGATCTTGAATTGGTTAACCTATTTGGTAGCTCAAATGTCGAAATGATCTCGCAACATTTGCCTCCCACGAAGGTAAATTGTTTGAAGCATAGCCGAATACCAACTAAAATCGACATGCGAGAGAAGAAGTCGAAGGCGAAGCGCCCACGCGACGATGAAGATAAGGATCGGGATAAGAATGACGAGTCTAAACGCCCAAAGAAATCGGTGAATCATCTTCTATGCAACCTTCACCCCAACGGACTCCGGCTCAACAAAGGTCTCCTCCTCGCTCTTCTACTTGAAAAACCTCAGATTCTTCCGAGTTACCACCTCGGACTTAGAAACCGTTGATCACTTTGAGTATACGGTGGTGACGATGAGGAATTCCATGAGCCCCAACAACAACCCGCCTCCCGACAAAGTTAAGAAACCGTAATCATTATCTAGGCCTAAGAAAAGAAGAAGAAGGCGCCTAAAGGGCGACGTCGTATCATGGCTAGATGAAGATGACACCGATGAATACGTTGGTTTTCTACACTTGTTAATTCTACTCCCTACCCACCAAGGTCAAGATCCGAAGATGGTGGTACATTGGAGCATGCAAAGATACCGCAAGAAAAATTCCGTAAAGAAGATGACGAAATCGAGTTGAAACGAATCAAGAATGAAGCTTTTCAACCGCTAAAAGACACTCCGAAAGTGCCATCGAGGTTGAGTATCACCTTGAAAACATTGCTCGAGCCATGTCCAACAACATTGATTGGCTCAACCTCAAGCAAACATCGACTTTACGTAAGAGATAATGCTCCTTACTACACCGATTGGTCTAAACCGCTACCAACAATTGGCCAACCAGATCAGCCTAAGATTCCATTTCGCTACTTCTTCAACAACGACTTGGAATTTCTTCTACACGGTGGTGATGGTTCAAGGAAATACGCTACATCACTTACGATTCCGTTCCCGGCAGCCATATACTCAAACTGTATAGCCATCGAAGAAAAGGCTACTCACTTGTTTTCTAACAGGGTGGAACAGTATGACGTCGATGCAATGTACGGGATTCATCATTGGCCTGAACGCCGACGAATCTAATACAAAAGCTGCCAGGTTCGCAAGTCTCAACATGCAGTGTATAGTACTAAAGGAATCGTTGCTATTAAACACGTTGATCTTTCGTCTAAATGGGACTACACTTTCCTAAGGAATATCGTGGTCAAACGACAAGACGAAAGGGATTATGCCTTCTGTGAAGCGGACTTTGAGAATTTGTCTCTCAACGACATTGAAGATATGTATCTTGCAAAAGTACAGGACGCATGAGACAATTCTCCTGAAGTACAACGTGAATTCATCAAGTCCTTGCTTATCTTCATCAGAAGCATAGTAATCAAAGAACGTGTAAAAGATCTTCAACTTGCTGTTGAATCTTATCAGACCCGTGTCAACTTCACCAAACCTCAACTT
The DNA here is from genome assembly GCA_022545495.1 of Chrysanthemum lavandulifolium. NCBI lineage: Eukaryota > Viridiplantae > Streptophyta > Magnoliopsida > Asterales > Asteraceae > Chrysanthemum > Chrysanthemum lavandulifolium. Next base: position 48,875,981 of record CM040240.1, on the reverse strand, counting down.
GAACTTCCCGACATCAACCAGCTTCCATAATACACACTCGTCGAAGAAACCATTGGCGTCGTTTATCGCGGTGAACTTCAACGAAATTGCTTGATGGCGTGTAGAGATCTTCACAAGTTTGGGGATCACACATTGAAGAAGGTTAGGGACGGATTGGCTTATCGGTTGAAGGATATACGTAAAGACATTAGGAACCCAAAGCGATGGAACTCTCGTGACGAAGGACGTAAGGAGGATCATCACTATGATTGATGAACGGTTGTATCGAAGGACCGATTCGTAACATTAGAGAGCTTTGTAGGTGGTCGCCCCAGATTAATCTCACCGCTATCAACGCCGGTTCGCACTCCTGGCAACATCACTGGACTACCTGGTACCCCTTGAACTGCTTCTATTTCATATTCATTTGGATGTGTGATTTATAATGACTATGGCTTGTGCACATATATCAGTGTACAACCCGTACTTGTCAAGAAAGGACCATGTGGTACGCTTCAGTGCCACAATCCTTATAAAAGGAGCGAAAGCTTCTTACTTTTGAGTAAAACCTAACAAACCTTTCAATTTTTAAAGGTTTTGCTCAAAAGAACAAGTACTTCCCCTTATGATTTTCATAACCTCAACCGATTATAACACTTGTTGAGGGGGAGTATTTGACTTAAAACTTTGTTCACAAAATGTTCTTTGTGTAATCTTCCCACAAAACTCAAAATGGTCATATTTATTCTTAACATTTCTTCAAAAACAACATTTATATGCCATTTTTTAGGGGGAGAAAATATGTGATAAGAAATATGTTGTGTTTTGCTAGTTGAATCCTCGTGTGAAAAGACTTCAACCCATGAATTGACGGGATCTAACAGTCATACATTGAAAAGATTTGTCTTCCAAGACTTATCCAAGTAAATTGTACCCATTCGAGAAGCTCTTGATAGACATGAACTTTGATGGGTTTGACAACCTTTCGGGTTGTCCACATCTTCAAGGTAGTTATTAGAGCTAGTTGTCACCTAAAAGTCGACAATGTATCTCTTTAACTATGCAACGAATCGTGTCTCGCAAAGAATTGTCTATCTTGAGTCGATCAATTCAAAAGTGCAAACTCTTTCCTCTCATGCGATTTCCATAAAACTCATAACCATATGTGAGGGGAGTATTTACGAAAATCTAAAACTCTTGAAGTGTTCAAACATGTTTTCATTCACAAACACTTTGAGAGATTTTCATGAAAAATGGTTTTATGGCAATGGAGTTATAAGGTGATTAAGGTTAGGAATAACCGTCCTATGATCCGCCAGAGCCGGAGGGATCTACCCAAGGACACTACCAATAGTTAGAATTAGAAGTCCTTAGGTATGATTATAAAAAGGAGAAATGAGAATCGGAGAAAGAAGGAGTTGAAGAATTAAAAGAAATGCAAAGAAAAGGGTGAAAAGAAATAGCCCTCCAAATTATTCAACTTAGGCGGAACCGGGTTCAATTCATATACTCTTGGTTGTCATTTGATGACGCCGTATTGAAGATTAAAAGTCGTCATGGACCCAATGACGCATGCACTAAACCTTCTTAGCCACTCAAGTTTCTCTCAGCGTAAGCTTGTTTCATTCTCACAGAAACCCTACATAATCTATCGGCTTTCTCTTAGAGATTGTCGATATTGAAGAAGGAGACCCTCCCTAGTCTCCACTCGGGAAAACCAAAACGCACTATTGAGTCTAGAGCCACGAGATTCATCAAAAGATCTCTTAGGTACACTTGATATTTCATCACTTGATGTTCAACAATAAGAACATCGGTGGTACGTTATCGAGTCCTTCATGATCTTAGCAATCTGTCAAGAACATTTATGAGAGGTTCACAATTGTGATCCTCGGTGATTGAATGGAAACTCCCGCAGGGTCAACATCAAACCACGACAAGCAGTCACCGGTAACTCCCGTGGATTATGCTTAGTGTGTCTCAAACGGTCTATAGTCGTGAGGTGATGCTTGGTGTACCTCAACGACTCATCCGAACTCAGATGTGCTTGATGACATCGCGTTATCTCACTTGTGGGACTCCGGTTCGAGAACGGCCTTTGTGAGAATTAGAGTTGTGTTTTCACACTATCTTGTTAACACTCAAGTTCAAACTTGTAAGTGCCGGAATCCGCTTATTACTAACCGTTTTCATGTTTTTTCTTATGGAAGCTCGGAGCGGAATGATCGTCTGATTCTTCACATGCTCATGCCAACATCATCACTAATGGAAGTTCTATCTAAAAGCAACACAAAAGTCGTAATGATTCTTCGTCAAGCCAAAGAATCTACAAAGTTAAAGACTTAAAGAACTTCATTAGTATCGAAATCCAACGTCAAAGAGCATGTGAGCATGTTGAAGAATGACGTGGAGACTTTGGAGCGTGAAGGCACTGAGGCGAGACTTGATGCGATCAACAACAACATACTATCACTACCATCACAAAGAACAATGAACAATGAACAAAGAACAAAGATTAAGATGGCGTCAAAGCGTAATTGTTTAAAGAAAACAATTTCTCTACATTGGGAGATTGTTCAAATCAAGGCAATTCTTCTCACAAGAAAGAAGAATGTCAAAAGGCGTCAAAGCTATTATTACATCAAGACCTTAACTGCTCATATTCATTCATCACCAACACTTGGGGAGATTGTTGGAATCACACCTAAACCTAAATCAAGTGTTAGTGATTCATATGTAATAGTTAGCTTAATTATGGCCTTTATGTTTGTTATTAGCTTAGGCTTATGTAAAAGGCCCATAAGCCTAGGCCCAAGTCCATTAAGGAAAAGAAGGGAGTAAGAGTGTTGCCCTAGCTCCCCTTCCTATAAATACCTTGTAATAACCCTCACTTGAGGGTTGGTTGTTCAATTTACTCTCTTTCACTATTGCTACGCATAACCGGTTTAGTTTTATACGCATAGTGTGTTTGTTTATTGTTCATCCGATCTTCTCTTCCTCTCTACTCTTTCTATTGATGCTTGTGTTGTAAAACTAGTGACCTAACAGTGGTATCAAAGACTCATCTGAACTGTGTTGTAAAACTAGTGACCTAACAGTTTGCTTTACGTAGCCTCAGTTGGTTCGACATCTTGAATGGTATTAGCATTGGTATTATTATTCATTGGTTTTGGTGATGGTGGTAACACAACCTTAACTAATTCGATTAAGTCTTGAGTAGCTATGTGTTACGTCTCGGCATCTAAAATATGTTTTGTTTCCGCCCGGTTTTGCTATGATTCTACCAGTTTACGCTTGGTTACTTCTGGCTCTTCATCTGGTTTTGTTTGGTCCCGCATCTATTTGAATTCCATTGTGCATCTTGTTCTGCTATTGTTCTCCATCTGTCTAGTTCCGTTTGCATCTGTCTACCGGAATTTGCTTATGTCTGAATCTGTCTGTTTGAATCTGATCTACATATATGTGCCTGAAACTGCTCTTCAACTACTTTTTACTGCATCTACTTGTATGAATCTACTCTCATTCATCTTCGTAATTATGTTGCTCTGCTCTGATTTTGGTTTTTCAATGACTTTGATCCGTCTGTTTCGCCTTGTTACAGTTTAGATTGCATCGATTGAGACTCTATCTAGCATCGAGTTTGCACTGGGACACTCCGCTTTTGTTCGCTTTTTCGCTTTTAGTTTCTTTTTGTTTGGCAAACTCTCAATGCTTCTCGCTGCGTAATGCGAGTTTGAAATGAGATTTTAGATAATAAAGGCTTATAGGCTCGACCAGTTGGTTTAGGCCCGTTTAGCATTTAGGTTTTAGGTATGTTTAGCTTTTATTTATTGTTATCTAACTTCAGCTGTTAATAGAATTCGATTTATATATTTTTTAGTTTTCCTTTGATTTCTATAGTTTATACCCCCTCATCTTTCTAAATAGAAGTGTGAGGATGCTAGTTTAACATTCTTCTTTACTCGAATTGTAAGCTTTATTGATTATAAATAAAGGGGTGTTCGAGGTACTAAACGTGTGCATATAATCATAAACTTGTGTATTATTTTCATGTTTATCTCGTGTTCTTCAACGAGTTGAATTAAAGGTTGCTACTTATGCTCGACGAAGACCTACGATCTAGTGTTTTTGCGATCGTACTTCAAGTTGTTGTCGTAATTGTCGACAAGTGGTATCAAGAGATAGTAAAACATGTGAGAAGATAACAATGTTGCTTTTAAAATTTTCAAACACAATTTTTTATATATATAAGCCGTTGTAATGATGTAGATATGTTACTATGTGTTTTTTCTTTTTTTTTATAGAAGAGAGATTGTAAAATAAAAAACCACATAGCTTTTGACTATACAATTGAAACTTTATAAAAGTAAGACTAAAATACACATTTGGTCTCTAAACTTGGCAAGACGCATCGCGTTGGGACAAAACTCGGCCTTTTCATCGTGGGGAGTCCAAACCTTGACCTTTAAATGTCAAATCAGTCCCTTTGACCAATTCTCTGTTAGTCATAGTTAACATCCCCATGTGCCTTGCACATGAGGGTAAAATCGTCATTTCATTGTTTTGGGTTATCACCCTTCATCTACATCTTCCTTATGTTTAAACCCAGATTCCGGCGATGAGCACAAAAAAAATCATAAAAAAAAATTGAAGATTTTTTTTTTCAAAATTTTTTTGACTTTTTTTTGTGGTGATTAGTGGTGTTGGGTGGTGGTGGTTGAAAGTGGTGGTGGTGGTTGGTGGCGGTGGTGAATGCGGTGATGATTGGTTGTGGTGGTGGTAGACGTGGGTGGAGACGGTGATTGGTGGTGGTAACTAGTGGCAGTGGTGGTGGTGAATGGCGGTGGGTATTGGTGGTGGTGGTGGTGGTGGTGTTAGTGGTGGTGGAAGTGGGTGGCGGTGAGTAGTGGTGGTGGTGGGACTAACTTAGGATATGTATGAAGGACTAACGGTGCAATTTTTTTAACTGAAATTATGTATTAAGGACTAAAGGTGCAATTGTTTTTGTATGAGGACTAACCGTGTAATTGCATAAATCGTCCTTGTGGTTTAAAGGATGGACGCTGATCTGCGCGCAAAACAGTCAAGCTAAATCACGCAAGCCTGCCACTTGTGAATGGCAGACCGTAATCGACTTAAACCGCTTAAGCACAAATGCAATGAAGTCCGGAGAGTATAGTGTTTCCCGTGTCGTTAAGTCCCAACGAGCCGTGCGAGAATAGTCGACGTTTAGTGATCGAGAAGATTTGAATGGATACGTAGATTTGTTATGATTATAACTAAGGAAAAGCCAACAAATTACAACGGCTTAAATGCAAATTAAAGGAAATCTAAAAGATAAAATCTATTAAATAAACGCTATCACTATTATTAAAATGATGTTTTTGTTCTTTTGTTTTAATAAAACTTAATTAAAAACTACGCGACGCATAAAAAAAACGTGAAACTTACACAATATTAACTCTAAAAATATGAAAATGATATTTTTATAAACCTAATGATAAAAGAAAATTATTAGAAAAAGAAAATTATTTTTATAACTAATTAATTAATTATTATTAATTAAAAACTATTTTTAACTATTAAATAATTACCTAAAATACAAGAAATTAGGAAATAAAGCTAGAAAAATAAACTTTAGACTTGGAAAAATCTAAAATAACAAACTAGAATTTTCAAAACTATTTTTGTATTTTTCTGATTATTTTTGTATTTTTTATGAATTTTAAACTATTAAAAACTAATTAAATTACTAAAAATTACAAAATAAACTATGAAAAATCTGGAAAATTACTTTTTTTACTTTTTATATTTATCTAAACCTAAGAAAATTGAAAAATTATTTTTTGAATCTTTTTGGATTTTTGTATTAAAAGCTAATTAAATAAGCCTAAAAACATTTTTAATTAAGAAAAATAGCAAGCGGCCTAGAAAATGTGAAAAATTCAGGAAAACTCTAAAATAATATTTTGAATCTAGGAAAAATAGAAAAACATGTGCTTGTGTAAAAGAAATGGCAACTGCTATGATAAGTGCTTATAAATAAGCACTTATTTTAGGAAAATAAGCACCAAAAAGAACCAACTGATAACAGAAGCTATAAAGTACTAAAAGTAACCAAATGCAACCAGTTACAACTGCTTTTAACCACTGAAATGCAACTAGAACAGATTTGGCTAAATTGAGATTATTGGGCAAAACAGGTTTTCTAGCTACCTTGTGGCTTATACAACTGCTTTTAGAACAAGCTTATGTGAGAAACAAGGCGGAGACTTCAAGTTAACCACTTGGCTATCTATGAACCAAGACTCGGACCCTAAGGACCTAAGACCAACACTGCAGAAGTTCAAAGTGCTGCTCACACTCAATCATCGAGTGTGCACACAGGCACATAAGTGGCTTATTGAGTCGCTTATTTGAACCTCAAAAGCTCTTGGAAAAATTGCAAAAATCATTTATGGAAAATAGACCGACTTAACTTTTAAACCCAGAGTTTCAATGAGATTGACCCAATAATGAAGCTATGAAAATTCTTGCCAGATGAGCTCAAATCAAGTTTTACAAGTATTTGACTTTTGACAGATTTTGGAATTTTGACTTTTATGAACTTTGGGCTTGATTTCCCAACTGAAAGTGATGTAATAAGATTAAATGAAACTACTGCAAGGTATGTTTATGACTTTTAAACACAATTCAAGATTTTGCTGATTCAAAACTCCAACAGATTTAGCAGTTAGATAGATTTTAAGGATGTTTGACTTTGGTTGTATGCAGGCTCTATATTTTGACTCAAATGAGTTCACTCATGTTAAATAAACTTGAACCAACCATAAGCTATCACTGAATGCACTTCAAGGGCAGTTATTACAGTAAAACCAAACACACCTTTAAACCTTAATTTGCAAAGTGAAACTGAACTAAAGACTGACTCAGCTTATTTTAATCATCAAACTAAGTCTAAATAAGATAAACACTACTTAATGAACATATTAGAACTAGCTATGACCACAAAAACAGATTATGCTAAAAGGTACTTAAACTTACATATAATCCTTTAACCACAATGGCTTGCCACCACTGAATTCAGAACCACAGTAACACTAGTCTATATCAAATCCATCCCACATCCATCTCTCGCAACCCCATGTTCATTTCAAATGCTAGAACCAATTTGAAATTTACAGTTGACTTTTATTGACCAAATCTAAAATGGTTTGAAACTTAAGTGCAAGCTTGCAAAAAGCTATAACAAGCTAGTACAAGCTTGTTTGAGCTTGTAAATAAGCTGCTAGAGGTTTGAGCATGAGAATTTGAAATTCAAATTTGTAACAGTGACCATGAAATCTAAAACTTCAAATGAAACATTGAATTGGGACTCAAGACAGATTATAATGATCAAAATACTTAAGTTCAATACAAAGAAGCTTGAAAATTGCAAATGTGAAATCTAATTAAGATACTTTAATAAAAACGACATACATTAAATTTAAAAAGCTAACTACTGGTTGTCTTCTCCTTCTTCTTCTTTCTTTTATACCCAAAAGCTTTCCACGTGTCCTTCAGATCACATCCCACCTCTTCTTTCAACCAATGGGAGGGTTTTAAGCAATTTGGCCTTTTGAAGATTTTTGGCGGGAAAGGTGGTTTTGACCACAGGGTACTGTTTTTAGCACTAGGGGGGGTGGCATTTAATGTAATGGGTAAGGTGATGATGAGGGGGAGGGATAAGGGTGAAAAGGGTGAAGTGATGCCTGAGTTGCAGGCACAAGTGGTGGGAAGAAGATAGGGGTACAGTGGGCGGGTTATCCTGTTTGTTTGACTTTGGTTGACTGACCAGGGGTTCAAAATGGGTTAATGACAGGGAGGCCAAAATAGATTAAGGCAAGGGTCCAAAATGTTTTGACAAGTCTAGGTTTTAATAATGCAAGGACTTGTTTTGTATTTTCTGAAAAGACCAAGGACCAAACCTGTAATTTTCCAAACTTGCTTCAAGGGACCACAATTGACAAGCTTTGAAAGTTTAGGGACCTATCTTGCCATTATTGAAAGTTAAGGGACCTAAGTTGTCATTTTTGAAAGTTAAAGGACCTAAATTGTAAATTTGTAAATTTAAATCTCAAGGACCATTTTTGACAACTTAAGAATCCCTAGGGACTTTAAAATGATATTTCTCTTTATTTGGTTTTACCAGGGACTGTTTTTGACAACTTTTGAAACTTGGGGACTAAAGCGCCAATTATGCAAACTTGATCGTTTTCACCGATTTTGATATTTTGCATTTAAAACACATAAAACACTTGTTTGTGATATTTTATCATTTTGATGCATTTCGAGTGTTTTCGGATGTTTTGCAGTTTAATTTGTACAAAAATGATGAGTATTTGACACTCATCAATCCCCACACTAAGATATTGCTAGTCCCTAGCAATGTTTTGAGAAAACATAATGGATTTTAATCTCTTTACCAAAAGCCATTACTCGAGTAGCCAAATGTTTCAGTTCAAGTAAGAACCATGGTACACCGATAACCATGTGATTTTGAGCAAACCACCGACTTTCAACGGATTTGATTTTGTCTTTACCGAAGCCGTACCTTACGGACTAGCCAACTCTTAGATAAATTATCAATATTATCTTTGGTGAGTGATTACCAATTATGGTTTTTCCATCGCCTTTACCACAAGCCATAAACTTGCGGGCTAGCCAACTCTTCACTTTTAAGGATATGGTGAGTGAATACCATACAATTTTGGGCAAATTGTAAGCCGTCAACGGATTTGAGATATCTTTACCAAGAGCCGTTTGCTCTGGATTAGCCAATCCTTTTGTTTATTAGACAAGGCGGATCGATAACCAAATGAGAAAGTGCGAACACTTACTCCAAAAAAAATTTGGCCAAAATGGGGAATTAGGTGGTATAATTACATGATAAAATTCGTGAGAATTCCCCCCACACTAGAAATGAATATTGCCCTCAATATTCAAAGTACCGCGGTTATGCCGAAACAAAGAACGTAAAAGGAAATACTACGGCCATTATTTTGCAAGGGTTTTTTTTTTTTTTTTTTTTTTTTTTTTTTTTGAAGATCTTATATACAACAGCTGGGCAACTCCCCACACTAGGGTGGTACACACGGTGAAAACCCATGTTTAGCTATGTTTTTGATTACCGAGTCGCTAGCTTGACTCGACCCCAATTCATTTGTTCATGGGGAAAGTAACGTGGAAAACCAATCTCGATCGGACTTTCGTTCACGGTGTTAACAAACATATGAACATCGAAAGTTCCACACCGACGAGACACAACCGCGGTATTGTTAATAGTAAAACTATTAAGAATGATACGGGGTCAAAGATGGTGTCCTCATTCCCGAAAGAGAAAAGGAAAGAGCAACCACACCATCGTGAAGAATGGAATAAAGGCGTGCATGAGAATGCAAGTCCATTCCTCATCGAAAGAAGCAAATCACCATTTTGACATTTTAAGCTTAAACTTGAAGCTTATATGGTGATTGTCAAGAAGATGTCCGGGAGGAGGGTGGGAAATGGTTCTTCAATCAATGGACTTTCCGGAAAAGGATGTCTCCTCCGGATCCAAGTAAGTGTTATCAATTCTCGAGGAATTGACTCATCACTAAGAAATGCATCGACTTCATTCCAAAGTTGTCATCTTCCTCATCGGGAGTGAGAGAAGGAATGGAAGAGTCGGGAATAAGACTAGAAGATGATTGATCATTTTTAGTAATTCATCAATGGGAAGAATGTCTCCCATTGAATCACAAACATCATCATCCAACTCGGATGAAACCAAGAGAGTTTGGTTTCATCCACGAGTTAACACACTCGATGCGACAAACCGATTCGGAGGTGGGACAAGTGGTGTGCTCTTAGAGCTAGCGGCTTCCACCACTTCCGATGAAGTCTCGAATCTAGATCATCATCATCATCAAGAACACTCTTGACTTCCACAGTACGACTTTCAAACCATTTGTTTGAACCGGGGTAATTTTCAAAGCTTTCAACTCGAACGTTTTGGTGACTCGTCTTAACCGTGAAATTTGAGAGTGTTGCATTGAATCTTCGATTTTTGATCAATTGTGGCAACACTGTTTGTCTGAGGTTTGGAGTTCGTTGATATTTAACGTGAGCTCTTCATTGTCAACCCGTATGGTCAACTCTTGACAAACACATCAATCGAGCACGACTCGTTCTCAAGAAAGCTCTCCCAAGATGAGGGAACTCTAGAATGCGCATCAAGTCTACTACAACAAAGTCAAGAGGAAAGTGAAACTTTCCCACTTTCATCACAACATCCTCGGCTATCCCAAGTGGACGAGTTATGGTACGGTCCGCTAGCTCGAGTGTCATACAAGTGGATGAAAGTTTAGGAAGAGACAGATTTCTTCCATCTTGAGAGTGGCATGAGGTTAATGCTAGCGCCAAGATCGGCCAGGCGGAGCATTGAACCATCCCAAGAAATCACACGGATTAGAAATCGCCGGGTCTTCAAGCTTTGGGAAGCTTCTTGAGAAGGACCGCCGAGCATTGCTCATTTAGAGGGTTTTAGCCATCTCGGACAACTTATCTTTGTTGCTCAAGAAGCCTTTAAGCGTGGATGCAAATTTAGGCATTAGAACGAGAGCATCAACGAAGCTTATATCAAAGTGAAGCTCATTGAAGATTTGGAAAAATTTTCCATCCGCTCTTTGTTTTGTCTTTTGCTTTTCATCATTCATCCTTGATGGGTAAGGAAGTCGACTAGACTTTTGAGCCGGGATGGAAGTGTTTTCGCTCGAATGTGTCTTGAACTTCGGGTTCCGGACTTAAAGCTTGGACTACCGAAGGTTGGACGTGTCTTGTGCCGTGGGCTTGAATAATGCACCTTGTCCGTTGTCTCCTTGGTAACTTGACTCAATGCCACGGAGGAGGGGCATAGGAGTCGAAGGTCCATTGTGCGTCTTACCACTACGAGTGGTGACTTTCAACTCGGCATTTGGATTGGTAATTGTATTGCTTGGGAGTCCTCCGGAAGATGATGAAGCTTGGTTCGTATTCATGTTCATGAAACCGCTCATCATATTCTTCAACTCATTGTCTCGCCGAGACATTGTGGTATCAATTTCCTTCTTTAGCTCAACCTCATGTTATTGATCCGAGTTTGCATAGAGCGTATGCTTGACTCAAGAACTTTCATGAAGTCATTTGGTGGGGAGCATGAGAAGGATGTTTATAATTTTGCCGATTTGGAGCTTGATATTGTGGGTTGTAATTGTTCTGTTTTGATTGAAATTTTGTCCTTGATTCGAACAAAGCGATTTTGATTGCCATGGTTTTGCAGGAGGAAAACCGGTGGTGTCATACCGCTAGTGTGCAGTAGTGAGGATCGACTTGTGGTCGGTATTGATTGTGGTTTACCAAGCTACGGGAGCTTGGTAAAAGGAAGCATCGGTTGCTTGACAATCATAATACGCGTGTGGACCACTACAAATTTCACACACCTTGTTTACGGCTTTGATTGGTTCCGCTTATGAATCTCGCTTTTGATTTCCTTAACATCCTTAATCATACAACGGATGGCATCCGTTAGAGCTGCTATCGGAGCAGCTAACTCAGAAGAGTTATTAGATGTAGAAGCAGGAGTGTTCGGAGTATTGACTTTGTTGCGAGAAATAGGAACTTTCGATTTTTGCTCGCAAATCTCAATCACATCTTTAGGCTTACGATTCAAGATATTGCCGCTTGCGGCTGCATTCAAAGAATCTTGATCGTTACCATTCAACCCATTGTAAAAGATATTGATTTGTTGAAGCTCCGTGAATTCATGGTGAGGGCATTTCCTGAGGAGATCCTTGAATCTCTCCCATGCCTCTCCAAAGTTTTCATCGAACTTTTGACGAAATCCAGAAATTTCATTTTAAGATTAGTCGTCTTTGATGGAGGAAAGAAATGATTGACAAACTTTTGAACAAGTTCCTCCCAAGTTTCGATGGATCGAGGGGTTCTTTTCCACCAAATCCGGCCGTCCCTCAAGTGAGAATGGAAATAGCATCAACTTGATGACTTTTCGTGGCACATCCTTGTAATTGATAGTTGAAGTCAACTTGTTAAACCAACGGATGTGTGCATACGGGTCTTCACGATCAAACCCGTGGAATTGATTTGTAGACACAAGTGTGATCAAATGTGTCTTCAATTCAAGTGATCGAGTTGATTATGGAAGAATGATGGCATCTCCATAACCCTCGGTGGGTGCTCGGAGCATTTCCGCCATAGTACGCTAAATCGCCATTTTGTTTGAAATAGTACGAATCTCGGGTTCGACTATTTGGCAAAGACGCGTCACGAGAACGTCGTCTAGGAATGTCGCTAGATCACGAAAAGGACTCAATGATCTAGAAGAACAGTGCGATGCACTAGAGTTAACTCTAAAGGATCTCGAGTTAAGGAGAGGAATTATGAAATTCTTTGAGATGAGAATGAGAATTATGAAGATGTTTTATAAAATCGGGTGAGAAGAATCTTTAGGGTTTTACGGTTCAAGCGTCGATATCACAACAAAATCAATTAACACAAGATCGAGGCAAAACAACGATGAACTTAACCAATAATCCAAGATGAATGGCTTCTTTGAAAAGGTACACCAATCACAAGGACACAAAGGCAAGTTTTAAATCTTTGGTTCGAGAACTTATTATGGTCGCACCCCGTTAGGTAGTGCCTTCGCCTTGGTTTGCGGTGGTAATCTTTTAAGTTGTTATTATTAAAGAAAACAGCGAATCTTTTGTATTTTTATATTTGATACATATATAGAAACAAAGAAAAATATTTTGTGTTTTATCGTTTTTGCATTGTTTTGGTTTTTGGATTTTTATAGAAATATATATATATATATAGATAGATGGTATGAACAAGGAGTGTTTATTCAAATCACTAATCTGCTGAAAGTAAGACTATTAGCATTGCCCCGGCGGTGCGCCTAAAATTTGATCTCACAAGAAACAATCAAGCTAAATCACGCAAGCCCGCCACTTGTGAATGGCGGACCGTAATCGACTTAAACCGCTTAAGCACAAATGCAATGAAGTCCAGAGAGTATAGTGTTTCCCAGTCGTTAAGTCCCAACGAGCCGTGCGAGAATAGTCGAGACGTTTAGTGATCGAGAAGATTTGAATGGATACGTAGATTTGTTATGATTATAACTAAGGAAAAGCCAACAAATTACAATGGCTTAAATGCAAATTAAAGGAAATCTAAAAGATAAAATCTATTAAATAAACGCTATCACTATTATTAAAATGATGTTTTTGTTCTTTTGTTTTAATAAAACTTAATTAAAACTACGCGACGTACAAACAAAAACGTGAAACTTACACAATATTAACCCTAAAAATATGAAAATGATATTTTTATAAACCTAATGATAAAAGAAAATTATTAGAAAAAGAAAATTATTTTTATAACTAATTAATTAATTATTATTAATTAAAAACTATTTTTAACTATTAAATAATTACCTAAAATACAAGAAATTAGGAAATAAAGCTAGAAAAATAAACTTTAGACTTAGAAAAATCTAAAATAACAAACTAGAATTTTCAAAACTATTTTGTATTTTTTCGATTATTTTTGTATTTTTATGAATTTTAAACTATTAAAACTAATTAAATTACTAAAATTACAAAATAAACTATGAAAAATCTGAAAATTACTTTTTTACTTTTATATTTATCTAAACCTAAGAAAATTGAAAATTATTTTTTGAATCTTTTCTCGATTTTTGTATTAAAAGCTAATTAAATAAGCCTAAAACTGCATTTTTAATTAAGAAAAATAGCAACCGGCCTAGAAAAATGTGAAAATTCAGGAAAACTCTAAAATAATATTTTGAATCTAGGAAAATAGAAAAACATGTGCTTGTGTACAAGAAATGGCAATCTGCTATGATAAGTGCTTATAAATAAGCACTTATTTTAACAAATAAGCACCAAAAGAACCAAGCGATAATGTAAGCTATAAAGTACTAAAGTAACCAAATGCAACCGATTACAACTGCTTTTAACCACTGAAATGCAACTAGAACAGATTTGGCTAAATTGAGATTATTGGGCAAAACAGTTTTCTAGCTACCTTGTGGCTTATACAACTGCTTTTAGAACAAGCTTATGTGAGAAACAAGACTGGAGACTTCAAGTTAACCAGCTTGGCTATCTATGAACCAAGACTCAGACCCTAAGGACCTAAGACCAACACTGCAGAGTGCAAAGTGCTGCTCACACTCACTAATCTTGAGTGTGCACAGGCACATAAGGGCTTATTGAGCTGCTTATTTGAACCTCAAAAAGCTCTTGGAAAAAATTTCAAAAATCATTTATGGAAAATAGACCAGCTTAACTTTTTAAACCCAGAGTTTCAATGAGATTGACCCAATAATGAAGCTATGAAAATTCTTGCCAGATGAGCTCAAATCAAGTTTTACAAGTATTTGACTTTTGACAGATTTTGGAATTTTGACTTTTATGAACTTTGGGCTTGATTTCCCAACTGAAAGTGATGTAATAAGATTAAATGAAACTACTGCAAGGTATGTTTATGACTTTTAAACACAATTCAAGATTTTGCTGATTCAAAACTCCAATGATTTAGAGTTAGATAGATTTTAAGGATGTTTGACTTTGGTTGTATCAGGGCTCTATATTTTGACTCAAATGAGTTCACTCATGTTAAATAAACTTGAACCAACCATAAGCTATCTTTGAATGCACTTCAAGGCGATTATTACAAGAAACCAAACACACCTTTAAACCTTAATTTGCAAAGTGGCCGAACTAAAGACCGACTCGACTTATTTTAATCATCAAACTAAGTCTAAATAAGATAAACACTACTTAATGAACATATTAGAACTAGCTATGACCACAAAAGCAGTTATGCTAAAAGGTACTTAAACTTACATATAATCCTTTAACCACAATGGCTTGCCACCTAGTCTATATCGAATTCGTAACCACAAACTGCTAGAACACTAGTCTATATCAAATCAAACCATAACACCGTATAAGATGGAACATCCATGAGCTCCAACTCTCTCGCAACCCCATGTTCATTTCCTAAATTACAACTTAACTTGCTAGAACCAATTACATCTTAAGCTCGTAGTCATTGATACTTCACAATGCATGTTTGGTAACTTCAGTGGAGGTCTTTTATCGATCCACGTGATGATCAAGATGAGCCATCATTTGAGATCATCACTATCAACAATCACCGAGACATCCATTGTGGTGTTGTGACTTTGGGACCGACATGCTCACATTTTGGATCATGATTTCTTCTCATCGTAGTAGCGGAAGCTTTTGTTGAATCATGATATTGGCGTGAGCGTAGCGAAGCATGGAGTGAAAATATCGAGTCATTGATGCACTAATCATGATTTCTTTTGAGATGAATGTGTTAAGTGAGCATGCGGCTATGGATTGACCGCTTCATTCGATCACCGCAAACGCCGAGCGTACTCGCATACAATGCTTAGCAACAAATCGCACGAAAGTGTCTTTGATCACTTTCGATGAATCGAGGTACGCCCACGGTTCCCGTTGATCAAGACAAGCATCGCCTGTGATCGTAGGATTCATAAGAATCTCCAAGTATTCCAAGAAGTTCATTGTATTGTTCCATAACCGGTCTTGAATCGGTCATTTTGTAATTTGTGAAATTACTAACAAGGAACTTCTTACTTGATGCATCCTCACCATATATTTGGCATCCAAGAAGTCCCACAGCTCTTTGAAGATTCAATGTTCGATAGATATCAAATAGAGAATCGATATACCATTGAGAATTAGACCTCTACATATGTAGTCATAATTCTCCCATTTGCTCCTCCTCCCGATCCGCTCCACAAGAGCATCATCCCCATCATCGTGAATAGGTGTAGTCAAACATAGACCACACTCATGCTTGACAACAAGAAGTGTATCTTCTTCCGCCACATCCTAAAGTCCACCCCTTCAAACTTATCAAGCTTGGCAAAGTTTGAAGCCATGTGTTTCATTGCAGCAGTTGCCATTGATTATCACAAAATAGTTTACTTTGATTGTTGGTGTCTAACTCCCAGAACAGGGTTAGATAATCAATGTCAACAGAAACAAATACCAAGTCAGCAGAAACAAATACCACTAGGTGGTTACCGGATATCCCTTGGAATCGTGTGATCACTTTCCAAGGTAAACTATTCGACTCTAATGCCTGGGTTACACGAATATCTACTTGGGATAAGACCAAATGTAGTTATGGAATTAGGCACAATTCTATAACCCTTGCGCTTATAAGTGTTAATCATTTTCTGTGTGCCTTTCATGCATAATCAGATCTCCTATTTATAGGAAAATACTCTTAGCTAGTCAAATGGAATTATGAGTATTAATCGCCCATTAATAGCCTCATAATTATCCCCATTATAGCCGTTAGTGGTTACATGACCAATTAAACATGGTCATAATGCGCTTGTAATCGCCACTTGAATAGGTCAAAGTCTGTTATAAGCAAGATTTCATCAAGATTTCATAGCGCTAGCGATGGAAACATCGCTTATCAAGACTACCAATACAAACCACTATTAGAGTCGAGTGTTGGGGACCTTATGGGTGTACACTGCACCTCCTAGCCCATTACAAGGTGTGAACTAATCCTACAAGTGCACTAAATTTTCCAACACCATAAAGAAACGATCAACGAGAAATATACAATCCTAAATGAAATGAAACTAAATGAGTGGATAATAAGTAGTTGGAACTTAAATAAACGAACATTTACGTTTCTCCCAGACAGTTCATACACATTGGCAAGTCAAATTCTAATAGTAAATAAACTATCCAATCAACTTATAAGTAACCTGTTCCAGTTAATTTCATAATTGTTCACCGATGGAACATTAGGGTGGTGGCATTCATGCCTCACCATACCTCATTATACCTCACAACCCATCAATAATATCATTCCACCTAATCTCATACCTCACCATAGTTTTCTAGTGGCAACCATAATTCCATACCTCACTTAATTTTATACCTCAAATATCCTAAACACAAACACATGCTACTTTCATACCAATTCGGCATCACATACCGCTTTCCATGGACACCGAACGAAACCGCGGTGGCAATGGTGATGCCATGCGGTTTCAAGGCATGCCGAACCATACCACGGACCAATGCCACCACCCTTAGTCCAATGGTTGGAGCACTTGTGTTTGAGTCAATTAATCCAGATTCAAGTTTCATCCTTGTCATTTGCTTCATATAGTTACCCACCTCCGCAAAACCTATGGGCACATCAAGAGACTTTGTGGAATAAGAGCTCGTGGTTCGAGTCTTGGCTCGTGCTCACTCTAGTTGTGCCCCACTAGGCCGGAGAGTTCCTTGTGGGGTGGATAATGGTGGTGCCGAAGGCATCTAATGTCGGTGTTCCCGCTAATCTACATATTTTTTGGAATTTCCTAATTGTTCGTATTTGTTGAATATTAGGAGCAAACTTACAATAGGTTGGGCGTTTAAGTGTGCAATGTAATTAGATTGGTTTTAGACCATAACTAGGATTAGTTTTCCGCTTGAAGGCAAGTAATGGCCCTTGGCCAACTCCTTAACGTCGGTTCCGCTGGATGTTTCCCATTCGACTTAGAAGAGGTTTGTGTTAGATAATAAAGGCTTATAAACCCGAACCGTTGGTATGCCCGTTTAGCATTTAAGGTTTAGGTCTGTTTAGTTTATAGTTACTGATATGTAACTTCAGCTTGTTAATAGAATCCGCTTAATATAATTTTCAGTTTCCCTTTAATTTCTGCATGGTATCACATCCCTAGGTACAAGTCGCCATAATATAGTAATCCTCCAATCGTCTACTAATTGTTGGCGATCCAGAGGGATCCCGTTTAATATTCGTTGTTTGCTGTTGTGGATATGTATGAATCGATTCATCTCGCTTGACTCGAAATATGTCGCTAACTATTTCTTGCGGTTGTCTCTTAATATCGTAGTAAGTTACTTCGTTACACCATTGCCATCGGTTAAAAAAACAAAGAATAAAGAATATGGTTATGTCGGCCAAAATTTAATGAAATTGAGTGCAAATTATTATACAATGATCCTATAATATTGTGGTTATCATGGATTTAGTTGGTATGTTTTTTTGCTTTCGCTTATAGTGTTATTCGGATTTGATCGTTCGGGTTATAAAGTTTATTATATTTTAAATTGGGTTTTGCACTAGTTGATAAATGGTTTCTACGCTTATAGTTATACTATTGATTGGGCTCTTGGCTTTCGTAGTTGATTGATTGGGCAATTGGTATTTGTTCGTTTTGATTTTGATATATTGTGATTAGGTTTGATAGCTTTTGTTTAGTCTGAGATCTGGATTGGCAAATGATTTGATTATGGTAGGTTTATTGATTTGTTGGAACATTGTATTGGTTTTGGCTCTACATTGTCGGCTTTAGTTTCGGATTGACGGCTTTGTGTCATCCTTCCTAGGTCTGTCAGGGGTTTGTATTAGGTCACTAAGTTTACAACACAAGCATCAATAGAAAGAGTAGAGAAGGAGAGATCGGATGAACAACTATCAAACACACATACGCGTATGAAACTAAGAAAGGTTAAGCGTAGAGTATGTGAAAGAGATAAATTGAACAACCTTGATTCTGATTTTTACGTGTAGCAAACCTGAAATAAAATCATCATAGCATCAATTTTAGCACATACATTCATTCTGTAACAGATCATGGCATGAATACTTATCAAACAGTTTATGCGTAGAAAACCTTATGCGTAGAACTTAAACCCTAGTTTCAAGAATTACGCGTAACAAATCTAGCCATGGAAATTGCACCAAAGTTTTTCTGGTAAGTCTAAGATGCCTATTGAGTTGTCTTAGCCAAGTTTTAACATCAAATGTGTCAAGAATCAAAAATACCCAAACCGAATGAACATAAACCCTAACTTCCAATTTATGAATCATTAGTGTTTCTGGGTGATATCTGGGCCTAGATATGATCAATTCAACTTGACAACAACCTCATACCACAATCTTTTTCACCAAAACGCTCACATTTGAAAACACCCAAAACGACTCATGAACCCTAATTTTGAAAACAATCAATTCGTGTTTCGGGTGGATTATATTGATGAAAATGGTTTTAGTACATAGTTTTAAACATTTTAACACCATTACATCATTAAAACACACACATGATGATCTTATGTTCTTATGCTTACGCGTAGAACATAAAGATCATCATATCACACGCTCGCCGTTGGATTTGCATAAAATTCAAAACCTTGTTTAAAAACGTGTTCCAAACACGTAAACACTTACGATTGATGATCGAAACTTCGGATTAGCGAGTGTTCAATTATAGGCGAGGATTAGTTTGGTGTGTGTAATAAATGTGAAGTGTAAGTTAGGTGGAGAGTTTTATTAGAAAATACTTTAAAAATCGTAATCAAGGTTGTTAGACATCTACGCATAAGGATCACCTTACGCGTAGCATGTTATGCTTAAGAGAAATCTTCGTGTAGCGCTTACGCCGAAGGTTCTACATATGGGACCACGCGTATCCCGTGAAGGATATGCGTGTGATGACCTCACGCATAAGGTCTACTCACGAGTAAGCCCACGCGTAAGGTTTATATACGCCACGCGTAAGCTCCACGCATAAGGTCCCTTTCCCACGC
Source organism: Chrysanthemum lavandulifolium (assembly GCA_022545495.1). NCBI lineage: Eukaryota > Viridiplantae > Streptophyta > Magnoliopsida > Asterales > Asteraceae > Chrysanthemum > Chrysanthemum lavandulifolium. The sequence continues at coordinate 48,856,275 of CM040240.1, read as the reverse complement.
GTAGTTAGAATCCCACGCATAAGCTTGCGCCACGCCGTATATTACTCTGTTTACGCATAAGCTACCATTTCACGCCTAAGCCTTGATTAAACCTTCATTATGAATTGTTACGCGTGCAAACTTGTAAATAAATAAATCATGACGTCACGAAACCAATAATGTCACTAATAAGCTTAAACGCTTAATATGTTGTGAAAAATAAGTGATAACATAAACTTTAAAACTTAAAGTTAACTAACTCACAAAACTTATCACGACTTCATTAGACTATTGGACAAACAAGTGACTTTGGACTCAGAATAATCATTGACTCATCACATTCAATAAGTAGACAATAAAACCATCCGTTGACTAACATAATGTCTTTCGATATGTTGGTTCTTTTGGCTAAATGTATTTGAGATGTTGACATGGACGCCGATGAATGTGGATGCACCAAATGTTCTCACCATTGTCGATATCTTCCCAAATGGTTATCCGATGAAGATTGTAAAGAATAACCTTCGTGTTGACTTTGAAACTCTCACCGCCGTAGTCTTCTTGCTTGATTTGTGGATATTCGAAGAACCATCCTTATCGTAACATGCTCTCCCACTGCCATCATTCACGAGATCTACATTCAACAGTTTTGGACTACAATGAAAAGATCAAAGGGCGAGAACGTCGGACGGTGACGCCAATCACAAGCAACTCACCATCACTCCCGCAGATTTAAGGGTCATCCTCCTCATTCCCGACATCATACCAATGAATACTCTACTTCACCCATCAAGAAACTGCTCGCAATTCTTGATTGATATTGGGTATGACGAAGCTTCAGGATTTATCACTAAGCATTCTCACGTGGATCTTAAAACATTCCTCACCTTGAGAACCCTCTATATCATCATCACAAAATCATTTTCGGTCGTGGCGGTGGCTATGAGCATCCCAAGCTCATGGAACGCAAATCTTTGGGCTTTGATCAACATGAAGCACATTGAAGTTGAAGCTCGATATGGGATGACATGATGACATTCCTCAAAAGCTTGGCTCAAAGATTCCTTATATCGATACATAAAGCTGTTGATCCAAAGAGCTCTTGGACTCAATTCGATATCCCCAAGAGACTCAATGACCCCGATAATCACGACATGTTGTCCGAACCCACTCTAAATCCGATTTAAGGAGTCAACAACTAAGAAACAAGGTGTTGTGTTGCGGATCTCCTTCTCTCGGATGAACTCAAACGACTTTACTCTTATAAAAGATATTTGGTTGTGAAAGAGAACAAATTTGGCTTTCTTGATGAAAAATATTACGCACGCCTACAAGAAAACCAAGAGGAAGTGTAGGAAGTGCAATAAGCACCGAGAGTCGAGGAAGTTCCCAAGAGGAATCCTCCTCGAAAAGGACTGTTCCTTCTAAGGAAGTTGTTCCCATTCCGTGCCAAAGCCTCGAACCGCCAAGAAAGCTAGTGGACGAAAGCTCTGAAGGTACATAATCAAAAGAAGAAATCTTCTACTCTGAAATTGCAACCGATACTAATCCTTCAGCAGTCAAACCTCCCAGTCCTATAGCTGAACAAGGCAAAGGAAAGACTCCAGTTATTGAGCCTGAAGATGAAAGCTCAGATGAAGAGCAATTGGATACAACATAGAGGAAGAAGTTCAAAATCATTAGGCTCCAACACGCTGCGAAAGAATTTGCTAAGGATCAAATAGGTGGCCCGGAGGTCAAGTGGTGTGATTCAACCTACACCAAACTCGATGCGGTTAATCAACCCGATAAGGGATCCGTGCCACCACTTTGGAGCAACAACAAGCGTGGAAGATACTATTGAGTATGACATTGAAGAACCGAACCGAAAAGCCCGAGAAAGATAAAGATGTTGATTATGATACGCTTCTTCCGGATAGTCCCGCACGATCAAAGAAGGAAACTTCGAACCACCAAAGGACCCGGAGTCTCCTCACATCTCATCATCATCGGATTCATCTTCTCACCTCACCACCACCATCAAAAGATCAACCAAATCAACATCCAAATCGTTGAAGAAGCCAAGCGCATCTTGGATCTCTCAAGCTAATACTCGAATCGTTAAAGCTATCAAACAGTCGAAGAAAGATGATAACGCTACACGCGTCGTTCGGGGTCAAAGGAACTTCCTTTTCTTGAGCAAGTTTTATAACACCCTAGGCGGTGAACCTAATCGTTGTAGTGTAGTAATTTGGGTAAGCCACGGGTATTGATATCGTTCTCTGGGGAATAGGAATGCTAGTAGGGAGTTACTACGCTAAGGTTAAGGTTGAGGAAGATTATTTTTATCTTTTATATTTTATGAAAATGGAAAGGTATGAATCTCGGGTATTGGATTTGGGGGTTGGTATTTCTACCGATTACTCTACTATTATCTAATTATCTAAACTAAGGTTGTGGGAGTCTATGTCTAATTAATGTGTGCTCGTATGATAGTTTAAAGATGTGTTTACTTAGTTTGTATTACTCCTTAATTATCTCCTATTGATGGTTGAGTGTCACGTCTTATTCCTAGTTGCGTTGTGTTTCTCAAGTTGTAGGGTGTCGTTTCTCCTAACTCTTTGAACTTACCAAAGGGTCTTGTCTACAAACCCACTAGAGATTATAGACTCCTACTCTAAGGCGCTCTTCGGATGGTTTAGCCTACAATCACTCGGTAATTATACTCTAAGGTTCACAAAGATGAATCAAGCATTAAGTGCACAACGGATGACCTATCGCATTACTAGATCATAAATCAACTAAGATAAGAAACAACCAATCAATATTCAATAATTAAGTTTCATACTTCCTAAGCAAACACACAAATAAATTAGCCGGACATGGAGAACATGCAAGCATACACACAAATAATCAAAGACATAATTGAATTAATAAAGTAAAGACTTATCTTGGTGTAAGATAGGGTTAAAACCCTAAAATCTTGTACAAGACACCTTAGGTTCGGTTTTAGGTTTTACTCCAAAGACTCTCCACTCAAAGACCGAAAAATTCGGATTCTATATATAAGATTACAATTGCGGCGGCGTCACCTTATGTTTAGTGGCGCCGTCGTGTCGCCGCCATTAGGGTTTCGTCTTGGCCACGTTAACCTTGCGACGGCGTCACCTTATGTCCGTGGCGCCGTCCTCTTGACCGGCGTCGTGCGGATTGCATCTAGGCCGCCCGAGTAGCGACGGCCTACTCTTTCACCACTAGACGCCGTCTCTTGAAAATCTGAGTTTTGGGTTACGTCCGTCACAATAGTGCAGGACGGCGCAAATAGCTTTTGGCGCCGTCGCCTTCTACATTCGACAGCTGTGAGTGCCTTGATTTCGACTTTGGCCATTTTCTTCATATATTCGCGCTTTCCGTCCAAATAAGTGCCATTCCGACATTTTGCCTTCACGAGACCTAAAAGTGAAAAGGAGCGATATTAAGCAATAACGGATACAAAGTGATCAAATAAGGACTTAAACGACCCTCAAATGGTACCTTTTAAAACCTTATCAAATATCCCTACACTTGTTATTTGCTTGTCCTCAAGCAAATGTGCTTAGCCAATTAATTTATAAGTTAGGGTCATTCGGCATTAATTCAAAGCGGTCCACAACACATATAAGCCCATAAAAGTCATAACAAGCACGGAAATTTCATACTAGCACCTCACATGGGGTGTTTGGATACTCACATCTCTCGGTGTATAAATGAAATATAACAATATAGGAAATGGAAGATAAACACTCATTAACGGTCCTAGTACATAGATTACCATAGGCTTGAGAATAGATCAAACCTCCATCGCTTTGGCGTAAGCACCTAGGAAAGACTATCAAAGAGGTCTTTAAAGGGTTGTAACGTTAGGCTTACGGTAGGAAATAAGGGTTTGGTGGGATAGGCTATTTAGTGGTGGCAAGTCAAAAGTCTCTATGTTAAATGCATATGAAGAATGGCGTTGCTAAGCCAAGACTCGACACTTCTAAACTCTAGATAAGCTGAAATAAACAAACATAAAATTAAAGGATAGATGTAGGATGGTAGCAGTATGTTTTTTTTTTTTTTTTTTTTTTTTTTTTCACTCTATTTTTTTTTTTTTTTTCTTTTTTTTTCTTTTTTTTTTTTTTTTTTTTTTTTTTTTTATTCATACACTTTTACTCTACCATCCTCTAAGATAACATCAAAATACTAGGGATTTATAAGCATATCCCTACACTTGAGTTTTATTATTCTAATACTAATTTGACCCGATTTGAAAAGATCAAAACACTTGGGGTACATTATTATACAAACAAAGGAATTTGAATTTAACGTTCCCTTCCGTCATTTCATAAACTTTAACTTTTCCCATGAATCCCAATCATCCCAAAGCGTATACAAAGGATATGACTCGACTTAGCAACTTATGCAAGCAACTAGATAATTGAACTAAGGGTTTGGGGTGATAACAAACATTTGCACTAAAAGTGAGTGCATAAGGGGTAGGCTAAGGCGATTTGGGTGTATATTTGGGGTGGGGTGTAAACAATGCTCTTCATTGATATTCGGAAAACCGAAATATCACGAGAACCGCGAAAAGGATAGGCTACGGGGTTAACTAGGGGTATCGTGTACTAAAAATGAGTACAACGCAAAGGGTGTGGGGAATTACTCAACCGATGTGGAAGAAGTAATTATATTACGGTATCAAACAAGGGTTATCCTAATGCCTCTTATCATTTAGTTATTCCTAACTACACAAGTGTAGCCTCACTTGCGATCTCGGAATGCATCACAAAACAAGTTCTAGAATCTATTATACTACGGTTCACACTCTAAGCATTAAAGATGAATGCTTTTATTCCTACTAATCTAAGGCGATCCTCACATTTTGGGTGGAATTTGGGTGGTAAGGGTTTTGTGCTAGTCATGCAACTTCCTATCCGTGAGGCGCTTTTGTTAAGACTAATGGCCCACTCCTATATGTTATGAAAAATTTTAAATTTGGTGCCAAAATTACCCTAACCGACATTTTCTCATGGTTTATTACACAAATGCAATTAGACAAAGCAAATAGTCAAGGATAAGCATAGTTTCAAAGTTCCGTTTTATTTTCCTCCTACACTTAAACCGAACATTGTCCCCAATGTTCCCCGAAATATCAAAGATATGATAAAAGAAGGTAATTAAAAGCGAAGAAACTAATACTCCCCGATTAGCTCGGTAGGATCCGTGTAAAGTGGTGGTTAAATTCTTTTCAAGAAGAATTATTGCGTGAAAAGCTCCTTCCAATCTTATGTAACTTCTTGACAAACTAAACTGCACACTTGAAGAAAACAAACGAAACCTTCGCGTAAAATCGCGGTAATAATATATATAAGACTCGATTTAAACTAGGATATAATGCTTGTGGAATGGATGTTTACGAATTTCTAAGAAAATTAAGACACGGAAAATTCCAAAATTTATAAGTAGCTCGAAAGCGAGAAATAGTAATCGATGTTTTACTCCTTCACGACGCCGTCGGTTGCAATCTGACGCCGTCGGTTATCGACAAAAGCGGTGCGATTTTACGGAAAAATTCGGAAAATTTACATCTTTAGAATCTGGAAAATTTACGCAAAACATCCATTATGACTCGATACAAGCATTTGACTCGAACAAACAAACATATATATCTTTTAGTTAATTGTTATTCTCATGTTTACGTTTCTTTTGGCGTGTGTAATCCTCCTACACTTATCCCTTATGTAAAATACCTTTATATGCAATTAAGGCGAGGTTAAAAACAAAATAAAGCATTTTACAAATTTAAACATGAGGATAAACAATTAATAAAAGATATATGACACTAACAAGCAAACAATTAAGCATGGGTTGCCTCCCGAAGCGCTTTTCTTTATTTAAGAGTCTTGTAGCTAGACTCATAGTCGTGCTCCCACGTTTCCTCACCACCCTCTCGTGCTCATACTTAAGCCATTCTAACGCTCTTTCATTCTTTTTGTAATCATCTCCTAATTCAAGGCATTTTTGTAATACCGCTTAGTTTTCTCATGTGGGTACCTAAGCCCGCTCTGCTTATCCCTTTCACTAAGCAATGGGATAGGGGTCATTCTATTACAAACCTCGATGTCCTTATGTTTAAACCTAGGATGGTAGCGTGGCATTTGGTAGATGAAATCTTCAATTTCATCGAGAGAATGTAATTAGACCATCAATCATCCGTTCATTCAACCTAGTCAATTTCTTGAAAGGTTTTCCAAAAATTATTTGAGTGAGGTCCTTATCTATAAATTCTCCTAAGTCTTCTAAGACCATGAACTCTACCAAATAAGTAAAACTTCCGACAAACACGTGCAAATAAATGATCGCTTCAACAACATTGTTCCCTTGATAAGTTAACTCTTTGACCTTGATTTTGTTGTATAGGTCCCTTGAAATTAAGTTTAAAGGTAAGAATGAATTCAAATAAGCATCGAACCCTTCTAGTCCTATTTTGCAAGGAATTGCATATTAAAGGGCCATCTTTCTCAATCCTACACCTAGGGTCAAAACATTGGGATGGGTCTTCCTTAATTTGAACTAACTTCTTCATTAATGACCTCCCGCTATCAAGTGCTTCATCATAATCAAATTCCTCATCGAATCGAGTAATAGAAAGGACTTTGTTGTTGCCAATTCATCTCATTATGCTCTAGGTGATTACCAAAATGGTGAGTGGGTGAAGGGTTTTGTGGGATTGCGTTCTCAATCTCGGGATTGGGAGCGGGTGAAGTAAAGAATCTTCGATGAAAATACGGATCATTGTTAATGATGGTTTTACTGAGCGGGGTCACGAAGAAGGGGATAGACTAAGAGAAATCTAAAATGAGAAAAAAATTACTTGATAGGAATCAAGCAAAGAAACCTAAGCGAGGTGGACTACTAACTAGCTATTCTATTCCCGGCGGTGGCGCAAAAACTTGATAACGCTACACGCGTCGTTCGGGGTCAAAGGAACTTCCTTTTCTTGAGCAAGTTTTATAACACCTAGGCGGTGAACCTAATCGTTGTAGTGTAGTAATTAGGGTAAGCCACGGGTATTGATATCGTTCTCTAGGGAATAGGAATGCTAGTAGGGAGTTACTACGCTAAGGTTAAGGTTGAGGAAGATTATTTTTATCTTTTTATATTTTATGAAAATGGAAAGGTACGAATCTCGGGTATTGGATTTGGGGGTTGGTATTTCTACCGATTACTCTACTATTATCTAATTATCTAAACTAAGGTTGTGGGAGTCTATGTCTAATTAATGTGTGCTCGTATGATAGTTTAAAGATGTGTTTACTTAGTTTGTATTACTCCTTAATTATCTCCTATTGATGGTTGAGTGTCACGTCTTATTCCTAGTTGCGTTGTGTTTCTAAAGTTGTAGGGTATCGTTTCTCCCTAACTCTTTGAACTTACCAAAGGGTCTTGTCTACAAACCCACTAGAGATTATAGACTCCTACTCTAAGGCGCTCTTGGATGGTTTAGCCTACAATCACTCGGTAATTATACTCTAAGGTTCACAAAGATGAATCAAGCATTAAGTGCACAACGGATGACCTATCGCATTACTAGATCATAAATCAACTAAGATAAGAAACAACCAATCAATATTCAATAATTAAGTTTCATACTTCCTAAGCAAACACACAAATAAATTAGCGGACATGGAGAACATGCAAGCATACACACAAATAATCAAAGACATAATTGAATTAATAAAGTAAAGACTTATCTTGGTGTAAGATAGGGTTAAAACCCTAAAATCTTGTACAAGACACCTTAGGTTCGGTTTTAGGTTTTACTCCAAAGACTCTCCACTCAAAGACGAAAAATTCGGATTCTATATATAAGATTACAATTGCGACGGCGTCACCTTATGTTTAGTGGCCGTCGTGTCGCCGCTCATTAGGGTTTCGTCTTGGCCACGTTAACCTTGCGACGGCGTCACCTTATGTCCGTGTGCGCCGTCCTCTTGACCGGCGTCGTGCGGATTGCATCTAGGCCGTGCGAGTAGCGACGGCCTACTCTTTCACCACTAGGCGCCGTCTCTTGAAAATACGAGTTTTGGGTTACGTCCGTCACAATAATTGCAGGACGGCGTCGCAAATAGCTTTTGACCGTCGCGCTTCTACATTCGACAGCTGTGAGTGCCTTGATTTCGACTTTGGCCATTTTCTTCATATATTCGCGCCTTTCCGTCCAAATAAGTGCCATTCCGGCATTTTGCCTTCACGAGACCTAAAAGTGAAAAGGAGCGATATTAAGCAATAACGGATACAAAGTGATCAAATAAGGACTTAAACGACCCTCAAAATGGTACCTTTTAAAACCTTATCAAAGGCGTGCTCTACAAGAAGATAAATTTCTTCACGATCGATCTGATATCTTCATGATGAGAACGACAAGATGCAAGTTGAAAGGAATACGTCCGAAGTTCATGAAACGTGATCTTGAGGGAAATAAATGAGATGATCAAAGGTTACACCCATAAGTACCTTCTTGACATCGTTCTCGGAATTACAAAGGAGGCATTCACCAAACAACTCTATCCGAATCTCTTACACCGCCAAACAGAATATAAAATCAACTCCAATGCATGTGAACATCAATCCAGTTGATCCCATAATCTTCTCGGATCTTTGAATTGGTTAACCGGTGGTAGCTCAAATGTCGAAATGATCGCAATATTTGCCTCCTACGAAGGTAAATTGTTTGAAGCATTGGAATACCAACTAAAATCAAGATGCAAAGAAGAAGTCGAAAGGCCTAAGCGCCCACGCAATGATGAAGATAAGGATCGGGATAAGAATGGCGAGCCTAAGCGCTCAAGAAGTCGGTGAATCATCTTTATGCAACCTCCACCCCAACGGACTCCATTTCAACAAAGGTCTCCTCCTCGCTCTTCTCTTGAAAAGCCTCAGATTCTTCCGAGTTACCACCTCGGACTCGTAAAACCGGTGATCACTTTGAGTATACGGTGGTGACGATGAGGAATTCCATGAGCCCCAACAACAACCCGCCTCTCCTAACAAAGTTAAGAAACCGGAATCATCATCTAGGCCTAAGAAAAGAAGAAGAAGGCGCCTAAGGTCGACGTCAGTATCATGGCTAGATGAAGATGACACCGATGAATACGTTGGTTTTCTACACTTGTTAATTCTACTCCCTACCCACACGAAGGTCAAGATATGGAAGACGGTAGTACATTGGAGCATGCAAAGATACTACAAGAAAAATTCGTGTAAAGAAGATGAAGAAATCGAGTTGAAACGAATCAAGAATGAAGCTTTTCAAGCGCTAAAAACGACTACGAAAGTGCCATCGAGGTTGAGTATCACCTTGAAAACATTGCTCTATCCATGTCCAACAACATTGATTGGCTCAACCCTGAAGCAAACATCGACTTTACCAGAAGAGATAATGCTCCTTACTACACCGATTGGTCTAAACCGCTACCAAAAATTGGCCAACCAGATCAGCCTAAGATTCCATTTCGCTACTTCTTCAACAACGACTTGGAATTTCTTCTACACGGTGGTGATGGTTCAAGGAAATACGCTACATCACTTACGATTCCGTTCCGTGACCATATACTCAAACCGCATAGCCATCGAAGAAAAGGCTACTCACTTGTTTTCTAACGGTGGAGCAAGATAGCGTCGATGCAATGTCGGGATTCATCATTGGCCCGAGCCGCGAATCTACTACAAGAGTCGCCGAGTTCGCAAGTCTCAACATGCGATGTATAGTTGATCGATGCTAAACCGTCAAGTTTTATCACACTGGTGACCACTTGTGAATGGTCAACCGTAATAAACTTCAAGCAGTTCGGACACCAATGCAATGAAGATCAAGAGGAGTATAGTGTTTCCCAGTCGTTATGTCCCAACGAGATGTGCGATGAATGATCAAACGAATAGTGATCGAGAGAAATTGAACGGGAAAAGGGTTGTGAATTGATTATACCTAAAGAAAAAGTTTATAAATTACAAGGGCTTAAATGCAAATTAAAGAAAATTAAAAGATAAATTATATTAAATAAACGCTATCACTATTTTTAAAATCGATGTTTTGATTTTCTTTTAAAAATTTAAATTAGAAACTACGTGACGCATAAAAAGAAAATGTGAAAGCTCGAAACAATATTAATCCTAAAAATACAAAATGACATTTTACAAACCTAATGATAAGAGAAAATTTTAAGAAAAATAAAATTATTTTTATGACTATTTATCTAATTATTATTAATTAAAAACTATTTTACTTATTTAATAATACCCTAAAATACAAGAAAATATGAAATAAAGCTAGAAAAATGAAATTATGACTTAGAAAAATCTAAAATAACTAAAGAGAATTTTCAAAACTAATTTTGTATTTTTACGATTATTTTATATTTTCTATGAATTAAAACTATTTAAAACTACTTAAATTGCTAAAAATTACAATTTTAACTAAGAAAAGTCTGAAAAATATTTTTTGCCTTTTATATTTATCTTAACCTAGGAAAAATGAAAACTTATTTTTGAAGCTTTTCCGATTTATTTGTATTAAAAGCTAATTAAAAGTACTAAAAGCGATTTAAATGAGGAAAAATAGCAAAGCTGGACTAGAAAAATCGAAAAATTCAGGAAAAGTCTAAATTAATATTATGAATCTAAGAAAATATAAAACCTATACTAGTGTACAAGATGATGAAAGCTCATAGTTAAATGTGCTTATAAATAAGCACTTGTAATAAGTCAAGGCACCAAATCAACACCAAATGAACACGAAGCTAAAGTATCTTTGAAACTACTCAAAAGCAACTTATTACAACTATCCTAAACCTCTAAAGTGCAAGCTACACAGATTTGATGTTTTAAAACTTAAGTGCTAAACGGGTTTTGGGGTGCTACTTTGTAGCTAATGCAACCGCTTGTTAATAAGATGTATCGAAAACCGAAGTTGGAATCTAAAGTGGACTGGCTAGGAACTTAAAACCAAAAGCGGGCACGAGATGAGCTCAACCGAGCTCTTGACAAGCTCTGCACAAGCGAGAAAATTGCCTTGGTGACTTATGCCTGTCACGGGGCATTTTGACAAATTGACAAGCTCATTTGGAGCTTTTACAAAATTACTAAAATTCAACAAAATTCATATTAAGAAATTTGACCAGCTGAACTAGAAAAACCCACAATTTCACTTGATTTGAACCAGAAATGAATCCATTAAAAATCACCCAAGTTGGGTGGCGAGATTTTCAACTTTTGACTTTTGAGCGGTTTGAAAAGTTGACTATTTTGAGATTTGAATCCAATGTATGACTGAATTTGATGTTAAATGGTAAATGAAACTGATGCAAGCTACTCTAATGATATCTAAACACAAATCAAGCTTTTGATTTAAGAAAATTCTAATGATATGAAATTAGAACAGTTTATTTATGATTTTGACTTTGAGAGTTTGTAGATGCAATTTGATGACTAAAATGATTCAAGTATACCTTATTAAGACCGAGTAGACAGATTCTAAGCACAAACCACACTCAAGCTTAAACAAGCTCTTGATCCAAACACACTTTCATAATCGATTAACTAATGATTCTACTTAATCCTCAAATCCAAGCTATTATTTATACTAAAAGCAGATTTAAACTACTTATATGATACAAATAACAATACTACAATTATCAAATAGCTCCTAAATTATTAATGCAAATATTGCGGTGCAAATAAAATTCAAACACTTACAATGATCCAAGCACAATGGCTTGCCAAACAGTACAGGTAACCACTATCCTAAACCAATTATCAACCCATATCCAACAATGCATCAACCCAAACCATTTCCATGACTGCTTGAACCAAAATTCAACACAGTTTGACTTTTGTTGACCGGATACCAAGATTGCTTGCACTTGAGATATAAGCTTTCCAAAGGCTATAAGTAGCTTAAATAAGCTTATTTGGATTGGAAAATAAGCTTCTAAAAGCTTAAATATAAGAACTTGAAGCCGAATTGTATAACAAATGGATACAAAAACATGAAACTTAAATGAAGCCTTGAATTAATACTTGAAATGAGATTATATTGATAAAACAACTTGAGTTTAGTACATAGAAACAAAAGATAACAGTTTGAGACTTAAACTAAAACATTGATATTAAAAGCGACATAAAGAAAATTTAAAACTAAGAACTACTACTTCCTCTTGCTTCTTTTCCTTCTCTTTATACCCAAAAGCTTTTTCTCTCTTCTAAGCTTTTCCACATGTATTTGGGACCATTGGATGGCTTGAGAAGATATTGGCCGTTGATCACTTTTGGCGCCAAATTGAGATATCAACGGGAAGGGTTTTGAGTTCAAGGAAGGAGAAACAATTAATGTTTCTTGTTTGGTTGTTGAGGTGGAGGGATAGGGAGTGGGTTTGTGGTGGGGTGAGGTGAGGTTGAGTGTTTGCGGGTGAAGTGGGTGAAGAAGAAGAAAAGGTGGGCGGGAAGGTGTTTGTTGGCGGGGTGTTTGGTGGGTTTAATATTATAAAGGGGGTCAAGCGGGGGGTCAAGTGTGGTTTAGCGTGGGTCCAAAGAGGATACAAAGGGTCATGGCTTGTATTAATAACATAGGGACCAATTTGTAATTTCTGAAAAACAAGGGACCAAAGCTGCCAATTTTGCAAAGTTGTTTCAAGGGTCACTTTTGCCAAGTTTCAATAGTACAAGGACCATAATAGACATTTTCAAATTTCCAAGGACTATTTTGCCAATTTTGAAACTTGAAGGACCAAACTTGTAATTTCTCAAAACTTTTGACATTTTTCACCAAAGGACTAATTTTGACAACTTATGATTTTAAAAGGACCTTTGGTGACTTTTCTTTAAAATAAGTGCTCGGGGACTATTTCGACAACTTTTGAAACTTGGGGACCTAAAGCGCCAATTATGCAAACTTAGCTCATTTTTCATCGATTTTAAACATTTTGCATCCGAAACATATAAAATGCAATTTTGAGATATTTTTAGTATTTTGATGCATTTCGAGCATTTTAAATGTTTTGCGGTTCGATTTTACCAAAATGATGAGTATTTACACACTCATCAATCCCCACACTAAACTATTGCTAGTCCCTAGCAATATTTTGAGAAAACTTAATGGATTTGAATCTCTTTACCAAAAGCCATTACTTATGGAGTAGCCAAATGTTTCAGTTCAAGTAAGAACCTTGGTACATCGATAACAAATGATTTTGAGCAAATCACCGACTTCAATGATTTGATTTGTCTTTACCGAAGCCGTTTGCTCTGGACTAGCCAACTCTTAGATAAAATATCTTTGGTGAGTCGATTACCAATTATGGTTTTTCCATCGCCTTTACCACAAGCCATAAACTTGCGGGCTAGCCAACTCTTCACTTTTAAGGATATGGTGAAATTTGAATACCATACAATTTTGGGCAAATTGCAAGCCGTCAACAGATTTGAGATATCTTTACCAAGAGCCGTTTGCTCTGGATTAGCCAATCCTTTTGTTTATTAGACATGGCGGATGATAACCATAAAGTTGAGTAAGTGCAAAACACTTACTCAAAAAAAAAAAAAAAAAAAAAAAAATTGGCCAAAAGCGGGAATTAGGTGGTATAATTACATGATAAAATTCGTGAGAATTCCCCACACTAGAAATGAATATTGCCCTCAATATTCAAAGTACCGCGGTTATGCCGAAACAAAGAACGTAAAGGGAAATACTACGGCCATTATTTTTTTTTTTTTGATGAAAACTTATATACTACAATGGGCAACTCCCACACTAGGGTGGTAGAAAATAGAAAGAAGTTAGAAATATGGGTGAAAACCCATATGGTGTGCTCTTGTTTTTGATTCCCGAGTCGCTAGCTTGACTCGACCCGTATTCATTTGTTCATGGGAAGCAGCGTGGAAAACCAATCTCGATCGGACTTTCGTTCACGGTGTTAATAAACATATGAACATCGAAAGTTCCACACCGACGAGATACAACCGCGGTATTGTTAATAGTAGAAACTATAAGGGATGATACAGGGGTCAAAGATGGTGTCCTCATTCCGAAAGAGAAAGGGAAAGAGCAACCACACCATCGTGAAGAATGGAATAAAGATGTGCATGAGAATGCATGTCCATTCCTCATCGATGAAGCAAATCACCATTTTGACATTTTAAGCTTAAACTTGAAGCTTATATGGTGATTGTCAATAAGATGTCGGGAGGAGGGTAGGAAGCGGTTCTTCAATCAGCATTTTCCGGAAAAGGATGTCTCCTCGAATCAAAGTAAGTATTATCAATTCTGTTGGAATTGACTAATCACTAAGAAAGGCATCGACTTCATTCCAAAGTTGTCATCTTCCTCATCGGGTGAGAGAAGGGATGGAAGAGTCGGGAATAATAAGACTAGGAGATGATGGATCATTTTGAGCAATTCTTCAATGGGAAGAATGTCTCCCATTGGATCACAAACATCATCATCCAATTCGGATGAAATCAAAGAATTTGGTTTCATCCACGTGGTTAACAAACTCGATACGATAAAGCGATTCGAAGGTGGGACAAGTGGTGTGCTCTTAGAGCTAGTAATTTCCACCACTTCCGATAAAGTCTCCGATTCTAGATCATCATCATCAAGAACACTCTTGACTTCCACGGTACAACTTTCAAACCAGTTGTTTGAACCGGGTTGATTTTCAAAGCTTTTAACTCAAAGACGTTTTGGTGACTCCTCTTAACAGTGAAATTTGAGAGTGTTGCATTGATTCTTTGATTTTGATCAATTGTGGCAACACTCTGTTTGGATAGAGGCTTGGGTTTTGGTTGATATTCAACGTAAGTTCTTCGTTGTCAACACGTATGGTCAACTCTTGACAAATACATCAATCGAGCACGACTGGTTCTCAAGAAAGCTCTCCCAAGATGAGGGAACTCTAGGATGCGCATCAAAGTCTACTACAACAAAGTCGGTGGGAAAGTGAAACTTTCCTACTTTCATCACTACATCCTCGGCTATCCCAGTGGACGAGTTATAGTGCGGTCCGCTAGCTCGAGTGTCATACAAGTGGATGTAAGTTTAGGAAGAGCAGTTTCTTCCATCTTGAGAGTGGCATGAGGTTAATGCTAGCGCCAAGATCGGCCAAGGCGGAGCATTGAACCATCCCAAGAAATCACACAGGATTAAAATCTACGGGGTCTTCAAGCTTTTGGGAAGCTTCTTGAGAAGGACCGGCGAGCATTGCTCATTGAGAGGGTTTTAGCCATCTCGGATAACTTATCTTTGTTGCTCGATAAGCCTTTAAGCGTGGATGCAAATTTGGGCATTAGAACGAGAGCATCAACGAAGCTTATATCAAAGTGTAGTTCATTGAAGATTTGGAAAAATTTTCCATTTGCTCTTTGTTTTGTCTTTGAGCTTCTCATCATTCATTCTTGATGGGTAAGGAAGTCGACTAGACTTTTGAGCCGGGATGGAAGTGTTTTCGGCTCGAATTTGTCTTGAACTTGAGTTCGGACTTAAAGCTTGGACTCATGAAGGTGGGACGTGTGCGGTGCCGTGGGCTTGAGAAATGCACCTTGTCTATTGTATCCTTGGTAACTTGACTCATTGCTCTGGTGGAGGAGGCATTGGAGTCGAAGGTCCATTGTCGTCTTACCACTACAGTGGTGACGACTTTCAACTCGGCATTTGGATTTGGAATTGTATTGCTTGGGAGTCCTCCGGAAGATGACGAAGCTTTGTTCATATTCATGTTCATGAAAGCGCTCATCATATTCTTCAACTCATTTGTCTGCCGAGACATTGTGGTATCAATTTCCTTTTTAGCTCAACTCTCATGTTATTGATCCGAGTTTGCATTGAGCGTATGCTTGACTCGAGTAATTTTCATGAAGTCATTTGGCGGGGAGCTTGAGAAGGTTGTTGATAACTTTCTTGATTAGGAGCTTGATAGGGTTGGTTGAAATTGTTCGGTTTTGATTGAAATTTTGAGAGTTATTGAAGTTTTGTCCTTGATTGGAACAAAGCGATTTTGATTGCCATGGTTTTGCAGGAGGAAAACCGGTGGTGTCATACCGCTAGGTGCAGTAGTGAGGATCGACTTGTGGTCGGTATTGATTGTGGTTTACAGAAGCTACGGGAGCTTGGTAAAAAGAAGCATCGGTTGCTTGACAATCATAATACGCATGTGGACCACTACAAGTTTCACACACCTTGTTTACGGCTTTGATTGGTTCCGGCTTGTGAATTTCGCTTTTGATTTCCTTTACCTCTTTCATCATACAACGGATGACGTCCGTTAGAGCGGCTATCGGAGCTGCTAACTCAGAAGAGTTACTGGATGAAGAAGCAGGAGTGTTCGGAGTATTGACTTTGTTGCGAGAAACAGGAACTTTTGATTTTTGCTCGCAAATCTCAATCACATCTTTAGGCTTACGATTCAAGATATTGCCGCCTGCGGCTGCGTTCAAAGAATCTTGATCATTTCCGTTCAACCCATTATAAAAGATATTAACTTGTTGAAGCTCCGTGAATTCATGATGGGGCATTTCACGAGGAGATCTTTGAATCTCTCCCATGCCTCTCCAAAGTTTTCATCGAAATTTTGGCGAAATCCGAAATTTCATTTTAAGATTAGTCGTCTTTGATGGAGGAAAGAAATAATTGACAAACTTTTGAACAAGATCCTCCCAGTTTCGATGGATCGAGGGGTTCTTTTTCGACCAAATCCGGTTGTCCCTCAGTGAGAATGGAAATAGCATCAACTTGATTACTTTTGAGGCACATCCTTGAAATTGATAGTTGAAGTCAACTTGTTAAACCAACGGATGTGTGCATACGGGTCTTCTCGATCAAACCCGTGGAATTGATTTGTAGACACAAGTTGGATCAAATGTGTCTTCAATTCAAAGTGATCGAATTGATTCTTTGGTAAAATGATGGCATCTCCATAACCCTCGGTGGGTGCACGGAGCATTTCCGCCATAGTTCGTTAAATGCGCCATATTGTTGTTTGAAATAGTACGAATCTCGGGTTCGACTATTTGGGCGAGACGTCTCACGAGCGTCTTCTAGGAATTTCGCTAGATCACGTAAAGGACTCGATGATCTAGAAGAGCGAGTGCGCATGCACTAGAGTTAACTCTAAGGAATCTCGAGTTAAGGAAGGAATTATGAAAATGGGGTAAGAAGAATCTTTTGGTTTTACGGTTTTGAAAAGTAGATATAACAACAAATCCAATTAAAACAATATCGAGGCAAAACAACGGTGAACTTAAACCAATAATCACAAGATGAATGGCTTCTTTGAAAAGGTACACCACTCACAAGGACACAAAGCCAAGTTTTAATCTTTTGTTCGGGAACTTATTATGGTCGTACCCCAGTTAGGTAGTACCTTGCCTTGGTTTGCGGTGGTAATTTTTATGTTGTTATTATTAAACAAAGAAAACAACAAATCTTTTGTATTTTTATCTTTGATATATATATAGAAACAAAAGGAAAATATTTTTGTGTTTTATCGTTTTGGATGTTTTGGGTTTTGGATTTTTATAAGAAAATATATATAGATATAGATAGATGGTATGAACAAGGAGTGAATATTCAAATCACTAATCGCTAAGCGGAAGATAATTTACGACTCCCGTGGCGTAAAATTTTGATCGATGCTAAACCGTCAAGTTTTATCACACAAGGTGACCACTTGTGAATGGTCAACCGTAATAAACTTCAAGCAGTTCGGACACCAATGCAATGAAGATCAAGAGGGTATAGTGTTTCCCAGTCGTTATGTCCCAACGAGTATGTGCGATGAATGATCAAGCGAATAGTGATCGAGAGAATTTGAGCGGGAAAAGGGTTGTGAATTGATTATACCTAAAGAAAAAGTTTATAAATTACAAGGGCTTAAATGCAAATTAAAGAAAATTAAAAAGATAAATTATATTAAATAAACGCTATCACTATTTTTAAAATCTGATGTTTTTGATTTTTCTTTTATAAAATTTAAATTAGAAACTACGTGACGTACAAAAGAAAATGTGAAACTAAAACAATATTAATCCTAAAAATACAAAAATGACATTTTTACAAACCTAATGATAAGAGAAAATTTTAAGAAAAAGAAAATTATTTTTATAACTATTTATCTAATTATTATTAATTAAAAACTATTTTTACTTATTTAATAATACCCTAAAATACAAGAAAATATGAAATAAAGCTAGAAAAATGAAATTATGACTTAGAAAATCTAAAATAACTAAAGAGAATTTTCAAAACTAATTTTGTATTTTTCGATTATTTTATATTTTCTATGAATTAAAACTATTTAAAACTACTTAAATTGCTAAAAATTACAATTTTAACTAAGAAAAGTCGGAAAAATATTTTTTGCCTTTTATATTTATCTTAACCTAGGAAAAATGAAAAGTTATTTTTTGAAGCTTTTACGATTTATTTGTATTAAAAGCTAATTAAAAGTACTAAAAGCGATTTAAATGAGGAAAAATAGCAAAGCTGGACTAGAAAAATCGAAAAATCAGGAAAAGTCTAAATTAATATTATGAATCTAAGAAAAATATAAAAACCTATACTAGTGTACAAGATGATGAAAGCTGCAGTTAAATGTGCTTATAAATAAGCACTTGTAATAAGCTGAAGGCACCAAATCAACACCAAATGAACACATAAGCTAAAGTATGCTGAAACTACTCAAAAGCAACTTATTACAACTATCCTAAACCTCTAAAGTGCAAGCTACACGATTTGATGTTTTAAAACTTAAGTGCTAAGCAGGGTTTTGGGGTGCTACTTTGTAGCTAATGCAACAAGCTTGTTAATAAGTTGTATCGAAAACCGAAGTTGGAATCTAAAGTGGACTGGCTAGGAACTTAAAACCAAAAGCGAGCACGAGATGAGCTCAAGCGAGCTCTTGACAAGCTCTGCACAAAGCGAGAAAATTGCCTTGGTGACTTATGCCTGTCACGGGGCATTTTGACAAATTGACAAGCTCATTTGGAGCTTTACAAAATTACTAAAATTCAACAAAATTCATATTAAGAAATTTGACCGGTGAACTAGAAAAACCCATAATTTCACTTGATTTGAACCGAAATGAATCCATTAAAATCACCCAGTTGGGTGGCGAGATTTTCAACTTTTGACTTTTGAGCGGTTTGAAAAGTTGACTATTTTGAGATTTGAATCAATGTATGACCTGAATTTGATGTTAAATGGTAAATGAAACCGATGCAAGCTACTCTAATGATATCTAAACACAAATCAAGCTTTTGATTTAAGAAAATTCTAACGAGATATGAAATTAGAACAGTTTATTTATGATTTTGACTTTGAGAGTTTGTAGATGCAATTTGATGACTAAAATGATTCAAGTATACCTTATTAAGGCGAGTAGAGCAGATTCTAAGCACAAACCATGACTCAAGCTTAAACAAGCTACTTATCCAAACACACTTTCATAAGCGATTAACTAATGATTCTACTTAATCCTCAAATCCAAGCTATTATTTATACTAAAGCAGTTTAAACTACTTATATGATACAAATAACAATACTACAATTATCAAATAGCTCCTAAATTATTAATGCAAATATGGCGTTACAAATAAAATTCAAACACTTACAATAGGTCCGGCCACAATGGCTTGCCAAGCAGTCAGTAACCACTATCCTAAACCAATTATCAACCCATATCCAACACTGCATCAACCCAAACCATTTCCATGACTGCTTGAACCAAAATTCAACACAGTTTGACTTTTGTTGACCGGATACCAAGATTGCTTGCACTTGAGATATAAGCTTTCCAAAGGCTATAAGTAGCTTAAATAAGCTTATTTGGATTGGAAAATAAGCTTCTAAAAGCTTAAATATAAGAACTTGAAGCCGAATTGTATAACGGTGGATACAAAAACATGAAACTTAAATGAAGCCTTGAATTAATACTTGAAATGAGATTATATTGATAAAACAACTTGAGTTTAGTACATAGAAACAAAAGATAACAATTTGAGACTTAAACTAAAACATTGATATTAAAATGACATAAAGGAAATTTAAAACTAAGAACTACTACTTCCTCTTGCTTCTTTTCCTTCTCTTTATACCCAAAAGCTTTTCTCTCTCTTACTCGAGCTTTTCCCATATGTATTTGGGACCATTGGATGGCTTGAGAAGATATTGGCCGTTTGATCACTTTTGGCGCCAAATTGAGATATCAACAGGAAGGGTTTTGAGTGCAAGGAAGGAGAAACAATTAATGTTTCTTGTTTGGTTGTTGAGGTGGAGGGGATAGGGAGTGGGTTTGTGAGGTGGGGGTGAGGTGAGGTTGAGTGTTTGCGGTGAAGTGGGTGAAGAAGAAGAAAAAGGTGGGCGAAAGGTGTTTGTTGACCGGGGTGTTTGACTGGGGTTTAATATTATAAAGGGGGTCAAATAGGGGGGTCAAGTGTGGTTTGGCAGGGGTCCAAAGAGGATACAAAGGGTCATGGCTTGTATTAATAACATAGGGACCAATTTGTAATTTCGAAAAACAAGGGACCAAAAGCGCCAATTTTGCAAAGTTGTTTCAAGGGTCACTTTTTCCAAGTTTCAATAGTACAAGGACCATAATAGACATTTTCAAATTTCCAAGGACTATTTTGCCAATTTTGAAACTTGAAGGACCAAACTTGTAATTTCTCAAAACTT
Organism: Chrysanthemum lavandulifolium; assembly: GCA_022545495.1. Lineage (NCBI taxonomy): Eukaryota > Viridiplantae > Streptophyta > Magnoliopsida > Asterales > Asteraceae > Chrysanthemum > Chrysanthemum lavandulifolium. The sequence continues at coordinate 48,835,568 of CM040240.1, read as the reverse complement.
TTGACATTTTCACCAAAGGACTAATTTTGACAACTTATGATTTTAAAAGGACCTTTGGTGACTTTTCTTTAAAATAAGTGCTCGGGGACTATTTCGACAACTTTTGAAACTTGGGGGACTGAAGCGCCAATTATGCAAACTTAGCTCATTTTTCATCGATTTTAAACATTTTGCATCGAAACATATAAAATGCAATTTTGAGATATTTTCGATATTTTGATGCATTCGAGCATTTTAAATGTTTTGCGATTCGATTTTACCAAAATGATGAGTATTTACACACTCATCAATAGTACTAAAGGAATCGTTGCTATTAAACACGTTGATCTTTCGCCTAAATGGGAATACACTTTCCTAAGGAATATCGTGGTCAAACGACAAGGCGAAAGGATTATGCCTTCTGAAGCGGACTTTGAGAATTTTCCTCTTAACGACATTGAAGATATGTATCTTGCAAAAGTACATGGACGCATGAGACAATTCTCGACTGAAGTACAACGTGAATTCATCAAGTCCTTGCTTATCTTCATCAGAAGCATATTAATCAAAGAACCTGTAGAAGATCTTCAACTTGTTGTTGAATCTTATCAGACCCGTGTCAACTTCACCAAACCTCAACTTGAACTTCCCGACATCAACCAGCTTCCACAATACACACTCGTCAGCAAACCATTCGGCGTCGTTTATCGCAGTGAACTTCAACGAAATTGCTTGATGGCATGTAGAGATCTTCACAAGTTTAGGGATCACACATTGAAGAAGGTTAGGGACGGATTGGCTTATCGGTTGAAGGATATACGTGAAGAAATTGGGAACCCAAAGCGATGGAACTCTCGGGACGAAGGGCGTAAGGAGGATCATCACTATGATTGATGAGCGGTTGTATCGAAGGGACGATTCGAGAACATTAGAGAGCTTTGTAGGTGGTCGCCCAGGATTAATCTCACCGGCTATCAACGCGGTTCGCACTCTGGCAACATCATTGGACTACACGGTACCCTCGAGCGCTTCTATTTCATATTCATTTGGATGTGTGATTTATAATGACTATGGCTTGTGCACATATATCGATGTACAACCCGTACTTGTCAAGAAAGGACCATGTGGTGCGCTTGATTGCCACAATCCTTATAAAAGGAGCGAAAGCTTCTTACTTTTGATTAAAACCTATCAAACCTTTCAATTTTCAAAGGTTTTGCTCAAAAGAACAAGTACTTCCCCTTATGATTTTCATAACCTCAACCGATTATAACACTTGTTGAGGGGGAGTATTTGACTTAAAATTTGTTCACAAAATGTTCTTTGTGTAATCTTCCCACAAAACTCAAAATGGTCATATTTATTCTCAACATTTCTTCAAAACAACATTTATATGCCATTTTGAGGGGAGAAAATATGTGATAAGAAATATGTTGTGTTTTGCTAGTTGAATCCTCGTGTGAAAAGACTTCAACCCATGAATTGACGGGATCTAACGGTCATACATTGAAAAGATTTGTCTTCAAGACTTATCCAAGTAAATTGTACCCATTCGAGAAGCTCTTGATAGACATGAACTTTGTGGGTTTGACAACCATTTGGGGTTGTCCACTCTTCAAGGTAGTTATTAGAGCTAGTTGTCACCTAAAAGGCGACAATGTATCTCTTTAACTATGCAGCGTAATCGTGTCTCGCAAAGAATTGTCTATCTTGAGTCGATCAATTCAAAAGTGCGAACTATTTCCTCTGCATGCGATTTCGTAAAACTCATAAGCACATGTGGAGGGGAGTATTTCGAAAATCTAAAACTCTTGAAGTGTTCAAACATGTTTTCATTCACAAACACTTTGAGAGATTTTTCATGAAAAATGGTTTTATGGCAATGGAGTTATAAGGTGATTAAGGTTAGGAATAACCGTCCTATGATCCGCTAAAGCCGGAGGGATCTACCAAGGACACTACCAATAGTTAGAATTAGAAGTCCTTAGGTATGATTATAAAAGGAGAAAATGAGAATCGGAGAAAGAAGGAGATGAAGAATTAAAAGAAATGCAAAGAAAAGGGTGAAAAGAAATAGCCTCAAATTATTCAACTTAGGGCGGACATCGGGTTCAATTCATATACTCTTGGTTGTCATTTGATGAAGCCGGTATTTAAGATTAAAAGTAGTCATGGACCCGGTGGCGCATGCACTAAACCTTCTTAGCCACTCAAGTTTCTCTCAATGAAGCTTGTTTCATTCTCACGAGGAACCCTACATAATCTATCGACTTTCTCTTGAGATTGCGATATTGAAGAAGGAGACCCTCTCCCAGTCTCGATCGGAAAACCAAAATGCACTATTGAGTCTAGAGCCACGAGATTCATCAAAAGATCTCTTAGGTACACTTGACATTTCATCACTTGATGTTCAACAATAAGAACATCGGTAGTGCGTTATAAAGTCCTTCACGGATCTTAGCAATCTGTCGAGAACATTTATGAGAGGTTCACAATTGGGATCTCGGTGATTGAATGGAAACTCTGCCGTGGTCAACATCAAAGCGCCCGACGGCGGTCACCGGTAACTCCCGTGGATTACGCTTAGTGTGTCTCAAAGCGGTCTGATCGTAAGGTGATGCTTGGTGTACCTCTCGACTCATCGAGCTGTAGATGTGCTTGATACATCGCGTTATCTCACTTGTGGGACTCGGTTCGAGAGCGGCCTTTGTGAGAATTAGAGTTGTGTTTTCACACTATCTTGTTAACACTCTCGAAGTTCAAACTTGTAAGTGCGGAATACGCTTATTACTAACCGTTTTCATGTTTTCTTCTTATGGAAGCTCGGGCGGAATGATCATCTGATTCTTCACATGCTCATGCCAACATCATCACTAATGGAAGTTCTATCTAAAAGCAACACAAAAGTCGAGAATGATTCTTCGTCAAGCCAAAGAATCTACAAAGTTAAAGACTTAAAGAACTTCATCGAGATCGAAATCCAACGTCAAAGGCGTGTGAGCATGTTGAAAAATGACGTGGAACCTTTGGAGCAACAACGGCACTGAGGCGAGACTTGATGCGATCAACAACAACATACTATCACTACCATCACAAAGAACAATGAACAAAGAACAAAGATTAAGATGACGTCAAAGCAGAACTATTTAAAGAAAACAATTTCTCTACACTGGGGAGATTGTTCAAATCAAGGCAATTCTTCTCACAAGAAAGAAGAATGTCAGAAGACGTCAAAGCTACTATTACATCAGCACCTTAACCGTTCATATTCATTCATCACCAACACTTAGGGGGAGATTGTTGGAATCACTCTTAAACCTAAATCAAGTGTTAGTGATTCATATGTAATAGTTAGCTTAATTATGGCCTTTATGTTTGTTATTAGCTTAGGCTTATGTAGAAGGCCCATAAGCCTAGGCCCAAGTCCATTAAGGAAAGGAAGGGAGTAGGGTGTTGCCTAGCTCCCTTCCTATAAATACTTGTAATAACCCTCACTGAGGGTTGGTTGTTCAATTACTCTCTTTCACTATTATTACGCATAACCGGTTTAGTTTTATCGCATAGTGTGTTTGTTTATTGTTCATCCGATCTTCTCTTCCTCTCTACTCTTTCTATTGATGCTTGTGTTGTAAAACTAGTGACCTAACAGTGGTATCAGAGACTCATCTAAACTGTGTTGTAAAACTAGTGACCTAACAGTTTGCTTTGCGTAGCCTCAGTTGGTTCGACATCTTGAATGGTATTAGCATTGATATTGTTATTCATTGGTTTTGGTGATGGTGGTAACACAATCTTAACTAATTCGATTAAGTCTTGAGTAGTTATGTGTTACGTCTCGGCATCTAAAACATGTTTTGTTTCTGCCCGGTTTTGCTATGATTCTACCAGTTTATGCTTGGTTACTTCTGGCTCTGCATCTGGTTTTGTTTGGTCCCGCATCTATTTGAATTCCATTGTTCATATTGTTCTGCTATTGTTCTCCATCTGTCTAGTTCCGTTTGCATCTGTCTACCGGAATTTGCTTATGTCTGAATCTGTCTGTTTGAATCTGATCTACATATGTGTGCCTGAAACTGCTCTTCAACTACTTTTTACTGCATCTAATTGTATGAATCTACTCTCATTCATCTTCGTAATTATGTTGCTCTGCTCTGATTTTGCTTTTTCAATGACTTTGGTCCGTCTGTTTCGCCTTGTTACAGTTTAGATTGCATCAGATTGAGACTCTATCTAGCACCGAGTTTGCACTCTGGGACACTCCGCTTTTGTTCATTTTTACATTTTAGTTTCTTTTTGTTTGGCAAACTCTCAATGCTTCTTGTTGCGAGAATTGCGAGTTTGAAATGAGATTTTAGATAATAAAGGCTTATAGGCTCGACCAGTTGGTTTAGGCCCGTTTAGCATTTAGGTTTTAGGCATGTTTAGCTTTTATTTATTGTTATCTAACTTCAGTTGTTAATAGAATTCGATTTATATATTTTTTAGTTTTCCTTTGATTTCTATAGTTTATACCCCCTCATCTTTCTAAATAGAAGTGTGAGGATGCTAGTTTAACATTCTTCTTTACTCGAATTGTAAGCTTTATTGATTATAAATAAAGGGGTGTTCGAGGTACTAAGCGTGTGCATATAATCATAAACTTGTGTATTAATTTTCATGTTTATCTCGTGTTCTTCAACGAGTTGAATTAAAGGTTGCTACTTATGCTCGACGAAGACCTACGATCTAGTGTTTTTGCGTATCGTACTTCAAGTTGTTGTCGTAATTGTCTGACAAGTGGTATCAAGAGAGATAGTAAAACATGTGAGAAGATAACAATGTTGCTTTTAAAATTTTCAAACACAATTTTTTATATATATAAGCCGTTGTAATGATGTAGATATGTTACTATGTGTTTTTTTTTTTTTTATAGAAGAGATTGTAAAATAAAAACCACATAGCTTTTGACTATACAATTGAAACTTTATAAAAGTAAGACTAAAATACACCTTTGGTCTCTAAACATGGCAAGCGCATCGCGTTGGGACAAAACTCGGCCTTTTCATCGTGGGAGTCCAAACCTTGGTCTTTAAATGCCAAATCGGTCCCTTTGACCAATTCTCCGTTAGTCAAAGTCATTAACTTCCCATGTGCCTTGCACATGAGGGTAAATCGTCATTTCATTGTTTTGGGTTATCACCCTTCATCTACATCTTCCTCGTGTTTAAACCCAGTTAAGTGATGAGCACAAAAAAATCATAAAAAAATTTGAAGATTTTTTTCAAAATTTTTTTGACCTTTTTTTTGTGGTGATTAGTGGTGTTGGGTGGTGGTGGTTGAAAGTGGTGGTGGTGGTTGGTGGCGGTGGTGAATGCGGTGATGATTGGTTATGGTGGTGGTAGACGTGGGCGGAGACGGTGATTGGTGGTGGTAACTGGTGGCAGTGGTGGTGGTGAATGGCGGTGGGTATTGGTGGTGGTGGTGGTGGTGGTAGTGGTGGTGGCAGTGGGTGGCGGTGAGTAGTGGTGGTGGTGGTGGTGGTGGGACTAACTTAGGTTATGTATAAAAGACTAACGGTGCAATTTTTTAACTGAAATTATGTATTAAGGACTAAAGGTGCAATTGTTTTTGTATTGAGGACTAACTGTGTAATTGCATAAATCGTCCCTGTGGTTTAAAGGATGGACGCTGCAATGATTATTGGCCAAAAGGGCTAAATGTGTAACTTCTAACGGAATTCATTTAACGCTAGTTAAATCCGAGGACAAAACGATAACAAAGTTTAAATCACGGGGGCTTACCGCAATTAGCCAACCACAGGGACGTTTTTTGCAATCTGAGCAAACCACAGGGACGATTTTTGCAGTTTACTCTTAATTTTATGCGGCTTTATTGTATGTCAATAATATGTTGGTCCTGTATTACTTTGTACTTAATCTAGTACTATTTGTGTGCAAAAAATAGAAATTTTAGCACTTTCCCAGCAAATTTAGAAACCAAAATTCTTTTGTTTATCTATAGTTTGTTGTGGGTAGTCAGGTAGATAATGTTCTTATATTTAACTATCTATGTTAGTGTTATATAATCATCCTATTTATCATAATTTTCTCAAAAACTTTAGAAGTCACCACAATTTTAAAGCTACTAGCCTCTTTGATCCTGAAGCTGTATTCAACTATTCATAGTAGTGCTGTAATGCGTCTAATATATAATATTGCTGTCTGAGATCCTTTTTATGGTTTTTGTCAAACCTTATGAACTTGTGATTATCCCTAACATTTGCAACATCTTCATATATCATACGTCTCAACATGGAACTCACTTTTTTGTATGCCATTGAAAGACTTGCAAGACAATATAAATTTTACAACCCTCGTGACATCAAGACAATATAAATTTCACATAGAAATATTTGAAAGTTTGATATAAAAAGAATGATACACATGATATAATTCTTGGTCGCGGATTACGGGTTTAAGGTCGCGGAATCGGGTTTAAACATGAGGAAGATGAATATGAAGGGTGATAAACCAAAATAATGAAATGATGATTTTACCCTCATGTGCAAGGCACATAGGAAGTTAATGAACTTTGACTAAGCGAGAATTAGTCAAAGGGACCGATTGGCATTTAAAGGCCAAGGTTTGGACTCCCCACGATGAAAAGACCGAGTTTTGTCTCAACGCGATGCGTCTTGCCAAGTTTAGGGACCAACAGTGTATTTTAGTCTAAAAGTAATGTTTGTATTTAAGGATATACGTTGAACTATCTATCGGGGTGCGAGTTTTATCTAAGAATAATATATGATTTTGTATTTGGAATGATAATCAAACACCAATTATATGATTCTGTATTTTGTTGGATGACATTTGAACATTCGATATTCCATAGAATATTTAGGGAAGTTGTTTGTTAAAGCTCTATATTGTCACGTACTTTCATTTTAAATTAGGGGCGGACTTTGGGTATTTCTTAGAGTCAGATGGACGTTTTCTGGTTGGTGTAAATTTTCGTTAAATATCAAAAATGTATCTGGTTTTAAAATTTTGTATCACACAAATATATGTCATGGTAGTTAGTCTACTAATATCTTAGAAGAACATACATGTCTTCTTAATTTGTTTGCTAGTTTAACTAAAATCATATATTTAATTCATTATATTTCTTTTTTACTCGTAAAAAATGTTCATCTGTTTAACATAAAAAGGTAGGTATTTAGTGAGAAAAAAATTAAAATGAGAAGGATGAGAAATAACTATAATCACACATTTGAGATTCATCGACTTAAATTAGAGATGCATCTAATTCAAGTTGATGCATCTATAGTGTGTGGTTATAATTATTTCTTTTTTTTCATTTTAAGATTTTTTTCTCATTTGATCATAAGTTTATTATTAAAAGAAAAAAATAAAATAATTAAAATAAAATAAAAAGGCCCATGTTTCTTACTAGTTGGGATTTTCATGTATATTATACATACATATTAATCCTTACTGTCGGTGAGGTTTTAAAATGGTTTCCTAAGCAATGGTCGGTTCCTTTTGTAAACGCATTCTATCTCCTGGTCGGTTGGGCTGTTTAGGCCTTTTTTAGGTGGGCAGGCATTGTGTGTTGGCCCGTTGGGACCTTCAACGTAGCCCGTTTTTGGATGTTATATTGTTATACCCGTATTGGGTTTCTCAAAAGTTCCGGATAAGTTCCACCGCCTCTCTTTGTCGACACTCAGAACGTCACCACCTTCAGTACACAGCTTGCGAAATCTTCAGGTAATTGAGGAGCTCAGACTTCGGTGTGTCATGATGGCCTGTTTACTTGATGTGTGGTGGTATTTTTTTTCTTTTCACAAAATTCGTGAGTTTTTTTTTTTTTTTTTTTTTTTTTTAACCGTGATTTGTGATGTGGGTTTTAATTTTCTTACTTTGTAGATGGGTGTGATCACGAGATGCCGTTTATGAGGTTCACAAGGAGGATAGTGTCATATGGAGATTTTCGTATGAAAAGGCAAAGGGGTTTTCGATAGGTTGTTTGTTCGCGAACATCAAGATGAGGTTTTTATCTATTACTTTTGTTTTCCTAATCTCAGCTCATATTTGTTAGTGTAGTTAACCATTCTGAACCAATATTAGCGGTTTGCAAGAAGATGAATTACATTTTGACTTAGCTTTTTACGTGGTATATATGAAGGTATGTGTAAGTCACGTTAATTCAATGGATAACCAAAACCAATCAATTTGGGTAAGCAACTGTGTAACAAAGTGGTTTCTTTTTTTTTAAAGGGAAAAAAAAGACCTTATTACCAGTTTAGTAATTTTTTTTTCAATTTAAGTGGTAATTGACTATATATTTTCTTTTTTCAGGAACTTTAACATGCAATTTTCCATTTTTTTATGGTTTCGGGCTATCATTGGGACAATGAATGTAGCGTGCAGTATTTGGCCAAGAAAAACTAATCCTACTACTGATGTACTGGGATTGCTTTTTCTTTGTCGAATCTTGATCCTGTATCTTGAGGTAATAGGATGTTACAAGTGGCGCGAAATCCTATTCTTGGATACCAAACACTTTTGAATAATAGTGGTTGATTGGAGAAAAATATTGTTCGTTTAACACTCGACAGTTCAAAGTTTGAGAAAGGCCTTATCTTGGCGGGCGTTCGATGTGACCATGGACTTCTTTTTGGCTTTGTTTTGCTTCACCTTTACGGTTTACTCGACTTATATTTCAAAGCTTTAAAAGGTATTTTCTTGGCGGGCGTTTAATGCTTGACCATGAAGGTTTTCTTGCCTTTCTTTTCTAGACTTCTAAGGTTTATTATTGGTGATAATTCAAACCCTTAAGAAGGTCTTATCTTAGCGGGTGTTTATTGTGCGCACCATGGAGGCTTCGTGGCTTTTTTGGTGCTTGCGGATGTTGAGTGGTTTTGGTTACGTGGCTTTGCTCAAGGCGGTTTGGTTCTATCGCCGTTTGTGTCTGAAATGAATATATATATATGATTACGATCACAAAGCGGCGACATAACTGTCGTCGAAGTTTTGAAATAGTCTTGCGGACCCTTGTTTGTTGCTGGTGGCCTTATCGTGTACATGAATTTTATCCTTCTCCTTTTCTATAGGCGATGATGATAACATGTCGACCATTGCGTGTACATTTTCTTGGCCCGCATCGTGGCGAGGCGATCATATAGAATGTATAGCTGCAGCCATGTTGGTTACTGGTATCGCTATTGTATACATATATCCGAGCCTCATTTGTTATCATTATTCATGTGTTTACGTGAGTTGTGGCGTGTTAGTGAAAGTATGGATTACGTGACAAATAAGCGTGCGTTCTGTGATATTCGGTGTGTGTATTTTGTTATACATACATATTAATCCATCTTGTCGGTGAGGTTTAAAATGGTTTCCTAAGCAGCGGTCGGTGCCTTTTGTAAACGCATTCTATCTCACAGTCGGTTGAAATTGTTTGGGCCTTTTTAGGTGGGCGGGCATTGTGTGTTGGCTCGTTGGGACCTTCAACGTGGCCCATTTTGGATGTTATATTGTTATACCCGTATTGGGTTTCTCAAAGTTAGGATAAGTTCCACCGCCTCTCTTTGCCGACACTCGGATCGTCACCACCTTGATTACGACTTGTGAGATCTTGAGTAATTAAGACTAAGACTTGATGTGTCATGATGGCTGTTTACTTGATGTGTGGTGGTATTTTTTATTCTTTTTACAAAATTTGGGATACGATTTTTTAAACTATGACTTGCGATGTGGGTTTTAATTTTCTTACTTTGTAGATGGGTGTGATGGAGATCCGGTTCCAAGCTCTTAGTGAAGCCCCAGCGTAATCTCGAGCATTTGAACCTTTGAAAAGGCCTTATCTTGGCGGGCGTTCGATGCATAAACTTCTTTGCGGCTTTGTTTTGCTACACCTTTACGGTTTCTTCCGACTTATATTTGAAGCTTTAAAGGTCTTTTCGGCGGGAGTTTAGTGCTTAACCATGGATGTTTTCTTGCCTTTCTTTGCTAGACTTCTAAGGTTTATTATTGATGATAATTCAAACCTTTAAGAAGGTCTTATCTTGGAGGGCATTTATATGCTTGCACCATGGAGGCTTTGTGGCTTTCTTTTGGTGCTTGTTTGAGTGGTTTTGGTTATGTGGCTTTGCTCAAGGCCGGTTTTGGTTCTATCATCTTTTTGTGTCCTGAAATGAATACATATATATATATATATGATTACGATCACAAAATGGCAGCATGACTGTTGTCAGAAGTTTTGAAATAGTCTTGCGGTCACTGTTTGTTGCCTGGTGATCTTTTAAAATCGTTTCCTACTAAATGGTGGTGACTTTTATAAACGTTTCCTACTTGATGGTTGGTGTTATAGACATTTAGCCATGGTCGGTGGAACTTATGGGTTTACTTTTAACTAGAGTGGGCTTATATGTTGTGGGCTTGGCCCTTTTATTGAGATGGTATAAGTGAAACGATTGAGTTGCTTTTGTGTTTTAGAATTTCACTGACGTTTCTCCACCTACAAGAAATTTGGTAGGTGGCTTGGATCTCGCAGGTTTTTAGGGTTTGGTTGCATGTCGTTGTTCTTCTTAAGATTATCAGTAGTGTCATAGTGAATGTGTTTGCTGCAGCTTCAGTGGGTTGCGTTTTGAGTTGTTGAGATGGTTGTGTGTAGACTACATGCGTTTACTTGTGATTTATCTACTTTGCATGTCGTTTATTTTTGTGTGATTCTGTTTAGGTGGCTAAAGTAAGGGCTTAAAATTTGTTTTCCTTCTGTTTGTGTACTTACTGCGTTGCTTAATATGTTTTCATGTTTAAGATGCATGGGGGATGCTTCTGGCCCGCATCGTGGCAGGGCAATCACATCGAGTGTATGACTGCAACCATGTTGGTTTCCTGGTATCGCTGTTGTATACATATATCTGAGGTTTTGAAATTATCTTGCGGTCAATGTTTGTTGCCTGGTGACGCTATCGTGTACATGAATTTTAGCCTTCTCCCTTTCTATAGGCGATGATGATAGTATGCTGACCTTTGCGTGTACATTTTCTTGGCCCGCATCGTGGCAGGGCAGTCATATCAAATGTATGACTGCAGCCATGTTGGTTTCCTGGTATCGTTATTCTATACATATATCTGAGCCTCATTTGTTATCATCATTCATGTGTTTCTGTGAGTTGTGACGTGTTAGTCAAAGTATTTATTACGTGACAAATAAACGTACGTTCACACAGTATTCGGTGTGTGTATTTAATAGGTATGTATTACTGTTACTCTATGCTAGATCAGGAACCATGAATAATGAACATAAAAGGTTTCACAGCAAATAATGTTAGCTGCCAACTACCATGTATGTGTTGCTATATCGGTAGGTTCTAATTCTAATACTGTAACAATACTATTTGGAATGCCACTATCCTCATATTGTGTATACGCTTATATTACCTTTCAGAATCATAGGTAACTGCATTTCTGTAAGTAAGGGGTGTTTGGAATTGTCTATATGTATGCAGTCGGAAGGAGTAGAATCTTATCCAATTGAATAGTCGTGTCATCGATTGGAATCTTTCCACTCGGTAGAATATTACAATCTTCATTTGCTAATATTGATACGAGATGTTTAAGAAATTGCCCTATTCAAAAATTCTCCCCTCGAATTCCTTTCGTTGTGACAATGGTCTAGCAATACGTCTGGTGCAGACCTTTGCACAAAGACTGTTGAAATAGCAAAAGGAATTTGAGGGGGCGATTAGACGGGTCTCGCTATCCTGAACATCACGTCTCAACATCAGCGACTGAGGCTTGAAGTGTACTTCCGAGTGGAAAGAGTCTACTCGATGACACAACAATATTCAGGTATGAAAGAAAAGGAACCTTTGGGTACAACTTGTGCGGGTACAAGTTTCAAGAACTAGGTCATGTTTTTGAGGTACGTAAGCATGTCTCCTTTTATTTATTACATTATTAACATTAGCATTCATGAATGGCTTTTTAATTAGTGTTTGTTTACGGTTTAAGTTAATGAAAAAAAAGGATTTTTTTTAGATATGGATTTGTATTGATTTATTTGGTTTCTAGTTTAGTTGGCTTATACAATAGATCTTATATCACGTTTTACAACTTTTGTGAAATGTGGTTGCAGCAAAGGATGGTGGTCATGACCAACTTTGTGGCTGGAGATCTGACCTCAGTTTAGTGAAACTTTATTATATTTAACTACAATTTTTTTTGTCAACAATTAGGGGGCCGAGAATTAAAAGAGTCCTGCTAAAGTCAATTTTTTGTAGCTAAATGACGACTGTGCAATGGCAGTCCAGCATTTGTCGGACTAATCTTACGGGGCACCACGGTCGAACCATTGCTGCAAGGATTGTCCGCTGCTGCAGGTACATGTATAGATTTACTAAAGTAACTTTCGCGCTGGTCGAGGTTTAAGTTACTTAGAAAATACAAATATTTAAGTTTTTTACATATACATACTTCTACTTAATCTACAAACTGTGCATCGACCGGCACGATTTGCGAAAAAAGTAAAAGTAAGTCAGCCACGATTTTGTAACACTGACTTGGTCTGTCACGCTCATGGAATTCCAGTGTGATTGAGCATGGTAAAATGCCATTCTTCAAAAGCCACTTCCTCTCATTTTGATTTGTATAACATTGCATACAAATGGTTATTGTTACAAATAACGTATTGGTATTCCTGTCTCTTTCAGGTTAAATAAAAGCATACGCAACAATGGTGTGATTGGCAAGTGGTGTTTTAAACTAACAGCGTTCAGATTCGTACCCATCCCACCTAAACTTTTCATTTAATGACAGCTGGAAGAAAAGTTGCAGGTTCAGAGTGTGGATGTGAAAGAAGCGTCAAGATTTTAGCAAAAAAACAACTAGGGATGAAATAGAAATTAAAGTCCTCATGAGTTGTATACTACTACCAAGAATGGTATTGTATTGTACTTAATCAACAATAATAGTAGACTTCCTGTATCCTACTTAATCATGTTTCCTACTTAATCGACAATAGTGTACTTCCTGTAATCCCAAACGGCAGCAGGCATGACATTGTATTAAACACCTGAATGATTGCTTACGGATGAAATAGAAGTTAAGTCCTCATGAGTTGTATACTACTACCAACAATGGTATTGTATTGTTATTTAAGAAGTACATCTCTTGCTTTCTTAACACTGCTAAAAATGTTCGAATAACCAAAAAAAATAAACAAACTGGCTCAACTTAGTGCAACGTATCCAAAGTGTCAAAAAAAATTTAAAGAAAGTCCGCATAGCGGAGGTTTTCCACCTCGTTCTTCCTAATGACACACATAACCAATTATATTTTCATAAAGTAGAACACAAATAAAAAGATTTCTACAACCATGAAAAAGAAAAACAAAAAAAGAAAGAAAAAACCTCTTGCTTAAGATTGATGGGTTATTGAAACTAAAGCCTCTTTTGTAGCGAACTAGTAAAATTTTCCAACATCAAAAATCGACTCAATATCGAGTTTCAGCTAAAAGTAAAGGTGGGAGACATTATAAGTTAATTCATTTTTGGGTTAGATATTGATCAAATGTTACCTCATATCGATGTGAGACATGTTGTTACAAAATTACTGCGGCGTTCACTATCGTCAATACCACATTAGAGCATATACAACCGTAACACCTTAACACCAATAACACCGTTCACGCCAGCGCCACATCAGCTTTAACATTTCACTTTAACATCCCAAAAAACACTCACAACAATAACATCCCAATAACATCAATAACATTTAATATTTTCAATTTCAACCCCTAAACTAAAACAAACACTTCATTTATTAAACTAAACATAACATTAAATTTGAAAATATATTACAATACGAAATTAAAAAAATACATTAAAAAAAATTACAACAAATAAAAAATACATCGAAATTAAAAACACACATAAATTAAGCGTTACAACATAAAGGAAATGACAACGAAAAAAAATAACAAAACATAGCAAATACTTATTCATCATCGCCGCTCTTGTTGTTGTCCATATCGTTCAAGGTTCTTACATCAAACATGCTCCATAAGGTCATGTTGGAGTTGGGTATCGTTTGTCGATCGTGTATTTCTTTTGCCTTCTGTTGTGAGTATAACATCTTTCGACCCATCTTCGTTGCCTCAAATTTGCCGACGGATCCACCCACAGTTCGTTATAGTCACGTAATGCAAATTTTTGATCTTTTATAATCATGTTATGCAAAATAATGCAAGAATACATGATTCTACGTATCGTGGCAATTTTCCATTGACGTGCCGGTTGTTGTAATATACCCCAACGGCCTTGAAGAACACCAAGAGCACGTTCAATATCCTTTCGGGCACTTTCTTGTCTTCTTTTAAAGTACGTATGTTTTTCGTCAGTTGTTTCCGTGAAAGATTTGACGAAAGTTGCCCACTGTGAATAAATTCCATCAGCCAAGTAATACCCCTGCTCGTACCTAGTTCCGTTGACCATATAAGGTGCTCTTGGGGCATTGTCAGCAAGAAGGTCGTCGAATAACGGAGAGTTATCTAAAACATTAATATCGTTATTTGCCCCCGCCATCCCAAAAAATGCATGCCAGATCCATAAATCTTGAGAAGCAACGACTTCAAGCATAATTGTTGGGTATTTTTATCACCCCTAGCAAAATGCCCTTGCCAAGCCACGGACAATTTTCCATTCCGGTGCATCTGATCAATGCTACCAAGCATTCCGGAAAACCATGTTTTTCTTCATGATGTTGATAAATTTTTTGAATGTCGGCCCATGTTGGTTTTCTTAAATACTCCGGCATAAACAAATCAAGAATGCATTTGTTAAAATTATCAAGACATACTTTTGAAGTACTCACACCCATTTGCAAGTATTCATCAAATGCATCGGGTGAGGTGTCGTCGCCAATTGGCGATGCGCGACGTACACTTCATTAGAGCACTTATACTCATTCGACCCGTACAATTGGGTGTTTGCCTAAAAAAGTAAAATGATGCGGAATATTATCGGAGTATAAGATTCAATACCTTCAACTATTTGCGAGGAATAGTTTCGGCTCATCTGAAATCTTCTACGAAAATTCGGTTTGAATACTTACAACCTTCTACGAAATAATCGTTCTTGTGACGTTCTTACGCAAGCTCATGTTCACGATATACATGGCTACGAGAATGACTAGGATGTTGAGATTCAATACTTTCTTGTTGTTCCAATGAAGGTGATACTCGTCTGCGGACGCCATAAATTGGAAGTCCTCTTCGTCTTCAACGTCTGACCAAGACAGAGGAATATCACCGACTTCATTTGGATCCATTGTGAGCAATTTGATTTTTGAATTATGAAAGTGTGAGAGGAAGTATATAAAGTGTGAGAGGAAGTGTGAAAAAATAGAGTTTTAGTGGGTATTTATAGTGGTAAAAAATTAAAAAAAAAAAAAAAAAAAAAAAACCCTAGCCATTAGGGGTTTTATGTAAATATTTTTGAAAATGTAACGGCTACTAGCCGTTGAGGGGCTAGTTTTGTAACTTTTTCAAAATGTGTTTTTTTTTTTTTTTTTAACGGGCGTTATATACTCAACGCATGCCATATAACGCCGTTGGTTCCCTTCGTCTCCAACGGCATAACGCCTCTAACGGCGTTAAAACGCCCTCCAACGGCGTTAGCACGTTACGATTGTATATGCTCTTAGAAGTCGTTGACACATAATACACGTATCATATCAACGCCACATCGGATTCCCATCATTCACCTTTTTATCCGTTACAGACTAGTGTCATAAACATAACCCAAGAAAACCTTTGCTTTTCGCCTTGTGTTGTGCAGAAGGGTCTCGGATGGGTGTGCAACAAGTGTCGTCACACAAGGCTTTCACTTAAACGAGATCACATTTTTTTTTAGTTTTGCATATACGAAGCATAATATCAAATATATATGATTCATATAGTCCAAGTTTATATGCAATTTTATCTTTAGGTTATCATTGTAATAAGGCCACTTTATTGTTATTGCATAGGGTCACCGAAAAATACAAAACGACCCTGGTGTTGTGCGACGTGTTGCCATCAACGGTGTGATCGCTGCGTATCCAAAGAGGGAGCTAATTACAACATTTGAAAAGAAGTCGTACCCAAAACTGAAACTGAAAGGTAAATTCACCAATGTTAAGTTTAAAGTGAAAATGAAAAATAACACTTCAAAACTAGAATTACCATACACAGCTAAAAAAGAATGTATCATCAAAAAGGAAAATAAAGAATCTCAAGCAAGAGGCATGCAAGACTTGGTCGAGAGAAAACCTCACTCTCCATTAAATACCAATGTGTGACCGTTTACCTCTTTTCTAACTTTTAGTTGAACTTTTATTTTGTGTTTTATGATTTTGAGCAAAAATATCAAAATCAGAATATTTCATTAGTATCCATTTTGATCAGCAAAGATTTTCGATATGGAAAAATAAAAAAGAAAAACTAGAAAAACATACATATCATGTCCTTCGTGACTCGTGAAGTCGTGAGTACGTGAATAAATAAGAAAAATGATCTAGTTTACCACAAATATTACAAAGTTTTAAGAATGAATTAATTTATTAAAACTTAAAAGTATAAGTGTCATTCATTATTTTTACCAGAGTAATAACCATTTACTCAAAAAAAAGTGTCATTCGTTAAAAAATAAAAAATAATTATATGTGTTGTTTGTCATGAGACAATTACTTTGAGACGAGATATGGTTGTTAATTATTAATAATCATAAACACGATCTAAGTTACACTATCTTTAAAACAAAACTTAAGCATACTCTTGAGATCCTTATTTATATGATATCATTGTAACAAATGTCAAAAGGAGTTTATAGCTATTTTACTCCAAAGATTTAAATCGACGGAAAACCATGATGTTTGCATCGTTTTTTAAGTGGCGATTGACCCTTTTCTTGGACAATCTAACCCCATCATGCTTTATTGACGTTTAGTAAAAAGTTGAGATTGAATGCATACCATATTTATCTAAAACTCCTTTTACCGATTAACTAAACGTTTACAGTGGTGAAGTGATATGTATAATTTTAGATGCCTTTCACATTGTACGTGTTAAGAAATAGTTTGAGTATTGTGTTTTTATGTCACATATAATTACTTTTGATCAGCTAATATATAAGGGTTAAATATCAATATGGTGGTCATTACCAAAATCTTAATCTTGATTATGTCACTCTTAACAAGTCATTTATATTTGGCTTATCTTAAATAAGCATGACCCTATGTCCCCTATCCATTATTTAATTTTATATTGTGATTCCTTAAATTCAACAAGAAAATCACATTCCACTTTGTATTGCAGTGATCCCATGTAAAAATAAAAAAACTGATGTAAAGGGCAAACATAGAACTACATGGGTGGTGGGTACGGAAACAGTGTTGAGCACTTATACCAAAGTACATCGTTCGTCCCTCAACTACACCCCGTTTTCACGTTTGGCCCCCCATTTAGTTTTGGTGGCGAATGGGGTACCTGAACTTCACCAACGGTGCGCATTTGCTAACGAGCTTTATTTTTCTTTGTTAGTTGACTAGTCAACTGGTTTTTCGTCTTTTCACATGTTATTAATGGCGCGTTTAGTCCCTGAGCATATAATGACTATCACAACCTATTGGGTCATTTGTTCTTGTACAAACCCGATCATTTTGCTAGTGTTATTGTGCAACTCGACCATTGTCGGACACAACCCTACAACCCTAGAACGAATACACAAAACCCTCAAGCGAAACATGATATCGTGATTATTGCAATGGCCAACAAACATTGAACAACGTTACATTGACTAAAGACATGCAACATTGTCTTTATGAAAAGTATAAGAATACATGGAAGGTAGGAGATGATGTTTACGATGAAATGTTATAAGACTTATGGAACTATGCTATAGCGAAAGGTTAGCACATTGTTGTATTGTTCTTGTTTAGAATTAAATTTTGCGTTAATGACTTGAGTTGACCTTTTTTGCTCATACGCTATATTATTTCTTTGTAATCTCAAATGGACCTAGTGAACTTTTTCCAACCCTTGATGTTGTGTTTGGTCAGACCAAAAAAACCACGGAGGGAAACCAAGCAGAGGCGAATAAAGGTATGCATTTTTTTTTTTTTTTTTATGAAATGGCAAACCTTGAACATGTGTTTAGACCCTTTTGATTTTGATTTGCCCTTTTGTTTTTCCTGTAATGAATGCCTTTTAGTTTTAGGTTAGTCTATTATTTGCATTACTAAAATTGCAATTTGAGTTTAGCAATTAAGGCCCTTTACTCAATTTGACTTTAGCAAGTCAAACTGCAGTACTCAAAATGCAAATGGATTAGTTATACAATAAGCTGCTAGATGTTGTTACAAGTCTGCATACACTTCATCAGCTGAGCTCTTGTCTTGTGTAGACCTTTAGGGGTGTTTGGATTTCTGCACAGTTTGGTAGAAAGAGAGTTAGCAGAGTTTTGGACTTGTACATGATTAGCCAAACTACAATTTGACTTTAGCAAGTGAAACTGCAATAGGGGACACTATTGATGTTGATTTGGCCTTTTGTTTCTTATTTGCATACTTGATTTATGGGTTCTGTGTAAGTGTTATATATGTACGTTTAACTTTGTGTTAACCTATTAATTTGTAGATGAGCATTAGCAAAAGGTTTGTGAAAGCGAGATTAAAACCTTGAGAAGAAGATAGAAATCCTTGATAAAAGGATGGAAACCCTTGAGGAGGTGTATGTTTACGAAGATGACCACGATGTGAAAAATCCATTAATGAAGCTATTTCGTGAAAAGATGATTGAAAACCTTGAAATGATGTTACAATGGTTTGAAAGAGGATGCAAAACCTTGAGATCTGAGCTCCTTAAAAATGACAGGGATGAGGTGATTCATTTGGAAGATGAAGAAGATGTTTCAAGTGAAGAGTATGTTTCTAATGATGTCAAAGGTTTCAAGAGATCGGACCTCCCAAAAGTCAACATGCTTCCACTTCAATTGCTCAGTACGCTTCTAAAAGATTGAGCTTCCACATCAGCTCAAGTTGCTCCCAAAGATCGAGCTTCACATCAATCTTTGAAGTTGCTTCCAAAGATCCATATAGCTTCCACTTTAGCTGCATGTTGCTCCCAAAACATCGAGCTCCTTCAACTTCAAAAGCAGTTGGTGAAAGGAAAATATATGATTCACAAGCTCCTTCAACTTGACTCAAGAGGCGAAGCGGACCAAGGAAACCGACCATCTTGAAATCATACTTGGTTTAAGAGCTTCTAATTCTCAGAAGTGGGATCTACAAGCTTGAAGGAAGTCGAAGCGTTGACTTATTTCATGCTTGTTGTAATTGGATGTTCTGAGACAATTACTTTTTACTACATGGGTATATTAAGGGGTGTTTGTCTTTGCTTATCAAAATTCACGTTTTTTAAAAAGTGAGTTTGGAAAACCACGTTTTTCAACTGCACCCCTTCCCTTACTTTTTCAAAACGTCATTTTAAGAGGAAAAAAAGCAAATAATCACGTTTTGAGATAAGTCATCCAAACACCTTTGAATAAATTATCACGTTTTCAAAGCGTGATAATCTAATAATCACTCAAAGCATAAAGACAAAAACCCCTAACTAATATTTGGAAATGCTACTTTATTTTGTTGTAAAATTAACAC
This sequence comes from Chrysanthemum lavandulifolium, assembly GCA_022545495.1. NCBI lineage: Eukaryota > Viridiplantae > Streptophyta > Magnoliopsida > Asterales > Asteraceae > Chrysanthemum > Chrysanthemum lavandulifolium. Next base: position 48,815,907 of record CM040240.1, on the reverse strand, counting down.
CTTAATCTAGAATATTATATATGCAGGATTGGTATGTTTTTTGTGTTGTGTTAGCTTTCATTTGAGATCATTTGACTTATCTAGTAATATTAAATATAGAAGATTGGCATTGTGTATGGGTCACAAATTCCCAACTTGGATAAACAACATAGTGTAGAGCTTTGCTAAGTCCTTCAGTTAGAATGTCTACCAATTGAAGCTTTCATTATAGATCATTTGACTTATGTTTCTTGCCAGTAGTAAGTATTATAACTTTAGTAGTATAATATGTTAATACAAATATCGTCATTAAACGTTATTTATATTTTTGATCTTTGCCTAAGTTTTGTTAACGACAAAAGTAAATTTAATTTATAAAAGCTTAAAGCTTGTCAAGTTTATTAGATATTAAAACAAGCTTTCTCAAACAATATATTCATCATTCAAGCATTTACATTTATGATTAGTAACATCTTGATATGACTCTAATCATTATGTATGATAGTAGTTTGTAGAATGTGTTAGGTTCTTAAAACCAAACACTACTTAAGCATTGCATATTTCTATTAATAGTAATACAACATTTGACATCATGTATTACATCATGGAGATCATTGGAAGATTCCATTAGATATTTTGTGAAGATTTGTACTCTTCATATCTTGCACAATCTTACTTAGATAGAGTTGACTTTAAGCAAGATTTGATATCTTGTTGTCGGTTGGCGGTACCAATTGGGTACAGGCGGAACCCTTTTAGGGGTCCGCGGTCCGTCAGGCGCTCTGTCAAGTGGCTATAAATAGCAATGCCAAGCCAAGTAGTTCATCATCCCTTTCTAACATACTCTCGTACATATCTTCTCTGCAACCTTTCTAACTCGGTTTCATATCATATTAGTGATCTCTTTTGTAGCAAAGAAGATCAAGTCATATTCAAGCTTCAGCGAAGTTGGAAGTCTTGTTTGTTTAGTGTTGTATGATCTAGTGTTGATCCATACTTCATTGTTGTATCAAACCATCATAATCTTGTGAGTGTGAGTGGTTAGTATTTTAGTCCTCAAAATACATTGTGTGTGGAGTAGTTGTACCCTTGGAAAGAACTCGACATCTAGCTTAGTGTCGGAAATAGTGTGGCGAAGTGTAAAGGTTTTCTCCGCCCGGTGAAAGGAGCTTGTTGACTAGTGAAGTTAAACTCTCGAGTGTGAGACTCGGGGGGTGGAGTAGGGCAAGGAAAAAGAGTCCTTGTAGGCGAACTACTATAAACAACTTGTTGTGGTTTGATCATTTCTTTCCTTACTTACTTATTACATATTGCTTGCATATTTCATTAACATACTTAAGATCAATATCAATTGATCTTTCAATAAGTTCAAAACAAAGTTTTAATCGGTAAACTATTCAACCCCTTCTAGTTTTCTACAATTGGTACGAGCCTCGTTGCTCAAGAATTTCTAAAATAACTTGTATTTTATAAACTTGAAGCGATCCATGGATTCGAAAACTTTAAAGAAGGGCAATCTATCAAAGACCACCACTTTTTGAAACCAATGGATTTATCTATTGGAAAAACCGTTTTGAAACATATGTAAAATCAAAGATATAGATCTTTGGTTTATTATTGTCAAAGGAGATTTTAGTTCTACAACAAAGGATATTTCCGTTGATGAACAAAAGAAATTAGTTGCTAAAATAATGAAGCTAAAATGATGCTTTATAATGCTTTACCTAGAAAAGAATATGAAAGAATTTTTATGTGTGAAACCGCCAAAGATATTTGGGAATCTTTAATTGTTACACATCAAGGTAATTCACAAGTCAAGGATAACAAAATTGATCTTCTTGTTCAACAATATGAACAATTTGTTATCCACGAAGATGAAACCATTGATTGTGGGTTTGCTCGTTTAACACTATCATTACATCACTTAAAGCACTTGATGAATCTTTTCGTAGTAAGAACTTTGTCGGAAATTTCTTAGAGCACTCCATCCCAAATGGAGAGCTAAAGTGACCGCTATTGAAGAATCAAAGATCTCTCAATAATGTCACTAGGCGAGCTAATTGGCAACCTCAAAGTTCACGAAATGATAATGGAGAAAGATTCGGAGATCATCAAAGGAAGAAAGGAGAAGATCAAATCCGTTGCTCTTAAAGCAAAGGCGGAATCAGCGATGATGGTGAATCTTGTTCGATAGTGAAGATGAGGGTATGCCATGGCGTTAGAGATTTCAGAAGTTCTTTAGAAGAAGAGGAAAGTTTGTAAGACAACCTCGAGAAGAAAAAGCCATTCCGAAAGATCGGGATGATAAGAAGATTAAAGGTGAAAGAAAGTGTTTTAGATGTGGTGATGCAAGTCATCTTATAGGAGAATGTCCCAAGCCACCTAAAAGCAAAACTCAGCGAGCTTTTGTAAGTGGTGCTTGGGTGATAGTGAGCGATGAAGAATCAAGCAAGGAAGAGATCGCTCTAATGGCACATGAGTCAAATGAGGTGCTTTCAGACTCTTCTTATTCTTCATAGATGATGACACCTTGCAAAAACAATATAATCAATTGTGTGAGCTAAGTCTAAAAATCATAACTAAAATAAATTTTAAAAACCAAAAAGGGTTTTGGAAAATGAGGTATATGAGTTAAAGAAAAAGCAAAGCGTCTTGAAAAGGAAAAGCAAATGGCGATGATTGTAAATCATGTCAAGAGCTTAATCTTGAAATAGAAAAACTAAAGCTCACACAAGAAGTTTTAATAGAAAATAACTCTAAGTTTAAAAGGTTTAACAAAAACATCGCTCTTGCCGATGAAATAGTTAAAATCCATAAAACACCGGGAGACATGAATGGGCTAGGTTTCAATGAGTATTAATTCCAAGAGTCAAAACAAAGCGGCGAAAAAGGCGAACATTACATCAAAGCTGCTGCGATGCTGGACGGACGAACGGAACCAAAATAAGGGTTCGTCCGTTGTCTAAAAGGGTACCTTGGTGCCAATGAGCAGAATGTTCGCTGTCTGGACCGTCTTGAATTTGTTAAAATAACAAAGAAAACCAATGATAATGTTAAACTAAAACCGACCATTATATCGGGAGTAGGACTTGTTAAAAATGAATTTAGATCAAAAACTACTCAACAACGATATAAAACCTCTTTTGCCAAACGCCCCCTTTCCTAAGAGCAACCACAACGTTCAACCTAACTACCAACACAACGGTTGGAATCAAAACATTCTAGACCATATCAAACCCAGATTACATGCCATGGAACCCTTACCCATCATTTCCATACATGGATCAAATAAATGGTATGTTTAACCCAAGCGGACCCATGAGATATTGGGGACCAAATGTTTGAGTTATTAAGCTTCCTAGGTATGCTTAAAAGTTGGATTGGAACCTGATGAATGGATAAAAGATAGTGGATGCTCACGACACATGACGGGCAACAAAGTCTCTTCTCATCATACCAAGAGTATGGCGGAGTAATGTCACTTCGGTAGCAATCTCAAAAGCAAAATCATTGGCAAAGTGCGATTGCTCATAACTCTCTAACTATTGAAAATGTTGCTCATGTGGATAGGTTAGGATTTAATCTACTTAGTATTAGCCAACTATGCGATAAAAGTATAAAGTACTATTTGATGAAAATGGTAGTAAAATACTAAAGATGGTATCACCATAGCTAAAGGAGTTAGGAAAAATAACATATCGTCATGAAAATAGATAAAACATATAATGACAAACTTTGCTAACAACATTGAGCGATAGCTCATCTCTTTGGCATAGGCGGCTTAGGTCGCTAATATGAGACTTATACAAAACCTATCTTCAAAAGAGTTAGTTAGGAATTTGCCAAAACTAAAATATGACCAACACTTTTGCGACGCTTGCAAAATTGGTAAACAAACACATAGTAGTCACAAGTCTAAAAATATGGTATCTACATCTAAGTGTCTAGAATTATTACATATGGACTTGTTTGGACCATCGCTATAAGAAGCTATGGAGCAACTTATACACTTTGGTCATAGTAGATGATTACTCAAGGTTTACTTGGGCGTTATTTTGAAAACCAAAAATGAAGCTTTTGATAAATTTGAAATACTTAGCAAGAAAATTCAAAATCTTCTAGGTGTCAAAATTGTATCGATCGAGCGGATCATGGTGGTAATTGACAACGAAACTCAATTTGGAAACTTTTGTGATACAAATGGTATAACACATAACTTTTCCGCTCACGAACACCTCAATCAAATGGAGTAGTAGAGCGTAAAAATAGAACAATTCAGAAATGAGTAGAACAATGCTTAATGAACAAAACATTCCTCAAAAGTTTTGGTGTGCTTGAGATTGACACTTCTACATATATTTTAAATAGAGTCCTAATCGTCCTTTCCTAAACAAAACACCATATGAACTTTATAAAGGTAAAAAGCCAACATTAGGATATTTTAAAGTCTTTGGTTGCAAATGTTTTATTCTTAACACTAAGGATTATCTCACCAAGTTTGACCCAAAGTCTTATGAAGGTGTATTTCTTGGTTACTCTCAAACTAGTAAAGCTTACATTGTCTTAAATAAAGAAACAATGATAGTCGAGGAATCGTTGAACATAACATTTGTGAAAGTCCACCTCCTCTAAGACATCACCTTTGGTAGATGATGACTTAGTTGAAAGTCAAATAATTGAAAGTCAAATTAATAATAACAAGGAAGATGAACCATTAAATAAGGAAATTGTCAACATAAAAGAATCTAAAAGTCATCCATTAGAAAGGTCATAGGAAAACTTAATCAAAGAACCTTAAGATCACAAGCTCAAAATCAAAGTAATCATTTTTGTTTTGTATCCACCATTGAACCAAAAACATAAATGAAGCAATAAAAGATGAGTCATGGGTAATGGCCATGCAAGAAAAATTAAACCAATTCGTTAGAAATAATGTTTGGAAACTAGTTCCAAAACCTAAAGATCAAACTATAATTGGAACAAAATGGGTCTTCGAAACAAAATGGGCGAAAATGGTATAGTATCTAGAAACAAAGCTAGACTTGTTGCACAAGGTTATAATCAACAAGAAGAATTGACTATGATGAAACTTATGCGGTAGCTAGACTTGAATCTATTAGAATATTACTTGCTTATGCATGTGCTTATGATTTTAAATTATTTCAAATGGATGTTAAAGTGCTTTTCTTAATGGGTTTATTAACGAAGAAGTGTATGTTGCTCAACCTCCGGTTTCTACCGACTTTGAGAAACCACATCATGTCTTCAAACTCAAGAAAGCATTATCGACCTTAAACAAGCACCTAAAGCTTGATACGACCGTCTTAAGACTTTTCTTATTGATAACAAATATACTATGGGATTAGTAGATAATACTCTTTTACTAAGAAAAATGAATCGCAAATTATTATTGTTCAAATATCGTTGATGACATTATATTCGGATCAACTTGTCAAGAACTATGTAATGATTTCTCTAAAATCATGCATGCGAGTTTGAAATGAGTATGATGGGTGAGTTAAACTTCTTTCTAGGACTTCAAATTAAACAACTAGAAGATGGTATTTTCTTTAACCAATCTAAATATATAAAAGACATGCTTAAGAAATTTGGTCTTGAGATTCCAAACCAACTAAAACACCCGTGTCTTGGACTAAACTCGCCAAGGACGAAGAAGGTGAATCCGTAGATAACACTAAATATAGAGGAATGATTGGTAGCCTACTCTATCTTACGGCTAGTAGACCCGACATTATGTTTAGTGTTTGTCTATGTCTTCGCTTTCAAGAAAACCAAAGGCATCACACTTAGAAGCATTAAAAGATTTTAGATATATTAAGGGAACAACGTGTTTAGGATTATGGTATCCCAAAGGAGCGGGTATAGAAACCATAGTGTATGCCGACTCGGATCATGCCGGTGATTATGTCGATAGAAAAAGTACAAGTGGTATTTGCACTTTTGTTGGACATTGTCTCACCTCATGGTTTGCAAAAAGCAACGGCTTTAGCCATCTCTACTCTTGAAGCGAATCGTCTCGGTAGGAAAAGCATGTCAACAAGCTCTTTGGATGAAGCAAGCTCTCGTGAACTACGAATTCATCTCAACGATATTGTAATACTGCGACAATAAAGGAGCCATCGATCTCGACAAGATCCCGTTCAACATGCGTACAAAGCACATTGAAATCCGTCATCACTTTCTTGGCGACAATGTTCAAAAGGAAACATCTCAATCGAAAGTATCCTCGAAGACAACATTGCCGACATTCTTACTAAACCACTTAAGCGAGAACCTTTTAATTTTCTTAGACTTGGTTTAGGGTTAATGGAACCAAACATGTAGGATAAACATAGTCTAAAACATTAGAATAGTCAAACCAAAATAATTTTGTCTTGTATACGCTTTGTAGCCACGGCACCAAGCGACTACGGACGGAACCAAAAATTTGGTGCCGTCACGGTCCGTCAGTGTCTCTGAAACAAAGCGACTTTATACATAACATCTTCTTCCTCACAACCCACTTTACCAAAGCGTGTAAAACTCGAACCAAGCTCATTATTATCATCTTCCCACTCTCTTATCTTTGAAGATAACATCATTGTAAGTATCCTAACTACATTTCATCTCTTAATTACGAGTCTAGGATTCTTATTTATGCAAAACTATCACAAATCATTACATGGGGTTTTATGTATGCTTTTATACCAAATATGAATTCAATTGGCAAATTGCATAACTAGTCATTCAAATTAGGTACTACATTATCATATTGCATAAACAAATCATGTTTCCACTAATTGATAGATAATAAATATATGGCCTTATTCAAACAACCAAACACCCCATGTCAAAAGTTTTGAAAAGCTTCTCACTTATAGGAAAACATTTTTCATTTCTAATACAAATAGAAAGCGTTAGAATTTTCATCACTTGCATGCTCTTGAATACTAAAGGTATTGCATAACTAATATGCACTCCGGGTATATTCAAATGTAGCCACATTGAATTAGGAGCATTTGGGTTATCTCATGGTATTTGCCAAACACTCCACTAAAACCATTTTATGCATAAAATGAGTCGAGATAACATGACTCAAATTGTTTTCATATAGGCACACCTAGAATCAAAAGCGTTAAAATTTATCTAAAGTTTTAACATGTTAATTCTTATCCTTAGGAATAACCATGGTAGCCATAAGATTCTATGATCACAAAGACACTCTTAACTACATTCCCAAACACCACAAAACCAAAGGACTCACCAAGGAACAAGTAGAAATATTTAGGGTCTAGAATCTAGGTATTTCCACGAGGTAGAACCATTCACTCATCCTTCCTTGAGCATACCAATCTTCGTGAAGAACTAGCCGCCATTCAATTCGATTGTCTTCTTGACATTGATGAACCAATTTGTCCTAGGTTCGTATTAGAATTCTATGCTAGTGTGACGGTTTTAGTGATGAAGGCGATGATGAGTTTGTCTTAGCTTTAGAATCAATCAAAATGACTTCACCATCACTTTAAGTGAATTTGCTAGAGTACTAGGAATTCCAACCGAGGAACTTGTGTCTACGGATAAGTGGTCACTCACCGCACTTGATGCAATCAATGACCGCTCTCTCCCTACATAACCCGTTTAGCCGATAAGGATGTCATCCGTGAACACCTTTTAACCAAAAGCGGATACAACCCGAGTCACCCGAAAGGGAAAGAGGTAGACCGAGATCCATATGGAATGGAGCTCAATGAACTTAAGCAATTTAAGAAATGGGAGGTTACTTAGAGCAAATGTCATTAGCACCATGGGAATAGGGATCGCATAGCGCTTGTCTTTGCCACATGCTTTACAACTTGTCCACCGACAACCATTCAACAGCCTACTACATAGCTAGGAGAATGATTGATATTCAACTCGAGGATCCGTTGCTCTTCCATACGGGATGCTTCTCACCGTCTCTATAGAAACTTGGCTCCAATTCCACCAACCCCAAAGGGATGCACCTTGATATGATCTCATCCTCGCATCTTTGTGCCCTTGGTGATGCTCGAGTTGCTAAGACTAAAGGCAAGAGGCTAAACCTCCAACTCCTTCATCATCATCATCGAATAGCTCAGGATGGTCTTCCAAGCTCTCGTCTTCCACCTCAAGAGTATTACCGTCTCTTCCGAAATTGAGAATGAATCGTGAAATTCAAAGCAAACTAAGGGAATGTTCAAGTGCCTTGGTAGGATGATGAACAAAATTTACAAGTTGGACAAATAAGGGTACTTTAAGGAGTGTTTGGAACAATGCATTATCGTTAATGTTTGATACTATTTAGTTGTTTTATTATGTAGGATGATAATATAACTTGAAACAATGGTGTATGCTAACAATCTCATGCGGGGGATAGCACAAATGCGCTATCAAATTTTACCCATTTCACTATATTGTGAAAATCAATAAAACTGCTCTTAATCTATGCTCCTTGTGTTTACATATGTGTTATTTACTTTTCTAACTAGAAATGTTTAGTTTAACAAGTTTTGAGAAAAATTTTGATTTGGAAATTTCGGTTTTAGGAAACTTTGTCCAAATTTGACACTCACGGATCGAGGCCGGCACCTTTATTTTGGTACCGTCCTTTATGAATGGTACCGCCATATCTGTCTGGCGGACGAGGCGGCACCCTTTTTGGGTTCCGTGCATGTATGATCCCCAGTGCAGTGGATCCTCCGGTAATTTTAATTTCGACTCTTCGTAATTCAAATTATCTTCCATCACTTATAAATCTATCTTAACTAGTTTATCTTGTTATTAGAACTAGTATTATTCACTAAGGGATGTAAGAAATCCATTTCCACCAAAATTCAAAATTTGAAAAATCACCCAAGGAGCCCTTTGGCATAAAGGAAGGAACCAAATTTTGGTACCTTCAAATCCGTGGGTAATCTGAATATTAGGAAATTCCACTCCTTAGAACACATTTATTGCATATCTTTTCTTCCTCACTCCATCTTCTTTGTATGGATTGACTTGGGTGATATGACTAGCATTCACCCACTTCCGAATCATTAGGAACCTCATCTATTCAATGGCTCAACATCAATCAAAACTTTTCTCAACAATTTCTTACCTCTATAAATTGAAGGCTTTACCATGCTCATCCTCACACCTTCTTCATTCTCACTTACTATCTAGCAAATCAAAACCCAAGATAAAATGATTAAATCATCACCAAAACCTTGCAGAAAACCGCTAGAATAAGCGTAAGGCCTTGTTGCTTTGTTAATCTTAGCTCATCATCCGAATCTTCACCTTACTTGTCTCATCTCCATTAGAGATGATACACACCTACATGGCTACACCCTTCATCACATTGTGATCACCACTCCACCATCAAAGCACCTACTTCACCTCCGCGGCACCCGTCAAACATCAAAACACCTTCGCACCTTCACGAGGTCTCCGCTCTCGGCTCCCATGGGTTATTCTCAACTCACCAACATCACCAAATCCTTTCTGAGGGACTTGGAGACTTGCCTCTAGGCCAAGTCACCCACCACCATTGCCATCTTTTGGCACCATTGAGCCAATCGCTCATGAATCACCTCGGTCATCCATTGACCCAAGCGCCGTAAGGGCCAAGACCTCTCTTTTCACCCCATTCACAAGGACATTCATGGTCCTTTATCTGAGGATCATCCACTTCCATCATGAAAGTCCCTCATATTGAGGACATCCGGGAGAGCATGTGGGATGACAATCCCACTAGGGAGATTCAATAGAACTCCATGATGAGTGTCCAAATACTCATCATTTTTTATACTTTACAAAGCTGCAAAATCATACGAAAACACTCGAAACACATCAAAATGATCAAAATATCACAAATCGGTGTTTTATGTGTTTTAAATGCAAAAATATCAAAATCGGGATGAAAAGCGTTATCAAATTTGAAAAAATTGCAGTTTAGTCCCCAAGTTTCAAAATTGTCAAAAATAGTCCACAGGTCAAAATTTCAAAGAAAAGTCACCAAGGTCCTTTTATATCATAAGTTGTTAAATTTAGTCCTTTGGTGAAAAATATCAAAAGATTGAGAAAATTACAAGTTTAGTCCTCAGAGTTTCAAAATTGGCGAAATTAGTCCACAGAAAATTAGAAAATGTGATTTGGCCCTGTACTTTTGAAACTTGTCATTAATGGTCCACAAGCAACTTTGAGATTTGGCGAGAATGGACCCTCAAGTTTGGAAGAATTACAAACAAGTCCTTGATTAATTAAAGCCACTTAAACCTTTTTTGACACTATCCTTTTGAACCCCACATCACTAAGCTTTGTGAACCCCCTTTTTATAATACTCCACACAGTCGATCAACCAAGTCAAACAAACACACCTTTTGCCGCCAAAGTCGTCTCCTTACACCCACCATCCACGAAATCACTCCAATACCCATCCCAGCTCATTTCTTGTTCCTCTCCTCCACCACAATCCAAAGGCCATTTAATGAGCCTTCACCCATTTACTCAACCCTACACTGGCTAACCCATTTCCGCCAAAAATGGATTCAAGGGCCAAGATCTCTTTGTTGATCCAAGGTCTATAACAAAGGTGGGATATGCTAAAGTCAGTGGGAGATCACGATTGGCATATAAAAGGGAGGAGATGCAAAGTTTGAAAACAGGTAGCTAGTTTTAAATTTTTCTTTAAATGTCGTTTTTATATAAATGTTGTAGTTTAGTTTTAAGCTTGTAATTTCGGTTTCTTAATGTTTTCTTAAAGCTTTTATGTAATCTCGATCCTTTTGTAATCTCATTTCAGTTTAATAAAATTTCAAGCCTTCACTTTGATTTTGATCTTGCATTTTCAATATTTGAATACTAAATAAAGCTGTTTTTAAGATTTAAATAAGCTTATATAAAACATTTGTAGCTTTGTGAGCTTATTTGTGTTTCACATTCTATTTAAATCATTTACATTCAACAAACTCTAAGTCAACAAAAGTCAAAATGGGTTAGATTTGGAAAGTCAAATTGGTATGGGTTGATTTTCGGTTCCTATTGTTTCTTGGTTCAATCATGTGTTTATTAGTAAGATTTGAATGGCTTTACGTAAGAGTTAATCATTAGTTGGTTAATTATGATGTAAAGGGTGTTTGGTTTAAGCTTATTTCGGTCTAAAAATTTGTTTTGACCCACTTTGACTCTCAAAGTCAAAGTGGTTGAAAATCTAGACAAGTTTTTCAAGTTGAGTTGAGCTTAAGTGTAGCATATTTGCAAAAGTTTGGTTTATACAAAGTCACAAAAAACTTTACATCTCCTTGTCTTAAGCAATGACCCTAGCTTCTTTGTTTGAGCTTTTCTTAGCTTATTTGTGGTGAATCTTGGTCAAAGTGTTTTCTCATCTCGCATGCCCTCTTTACATAGCCATAGCTTATTTGCCTTAGTTTAACTTTAGGATAGTTGAAACTTGCCTTAAAATCGTCCCAAAACCATATCGACTCTTTATTCTTGTGCGGTTGGCACTTTTCAATTGTTTAGCTTATTTAGTCGTCCTATTTAGCTTATTTAGGAATCCTTGGTACTTATTAAGTCCAATAGGTTGAGGCTAGTTCATAAGATTGCTTATTAATGCTTATTTAAGCCTTTTAGATCAACTAGTGTTCATTGTATGCCCATTTCCATTTTAGCTTAGGACTCCCTAAATGCTTATCTTCCTCTTAATTGCTTATTTCTGTGATTTTAGCTTAGTAATGTTCCTAGAATGCTTATTTTCATGTTAGGATTGCTTATTGTATACTTCTTTTAGCTTTAAAAAGCGAAAAGGGTTGTTTGTTTAACCTGTCCATTTGTTGTGGATAAGCATTCCCAAACTGCTTATTCCTCAAGTTTGGTAGAAATTGTTTTTACAAAAAAGTCTTATTTTGGTGTTATAAAAAAGTTGCAAAAAGAAAATTTGAAAAAAAAAATAGTTTACAAAAAGGACAGGGGTGGGATTCGACCCCCTGACCTCTTGCACACGACCACAACACCACACTCATTAACCAACTGCCCTAGGGACTTTGATTAGTCATTTCTTGCACCCTTTAATATTTAAAATACCAATCGGTTTCTAGCTTATAGCTTATTTTGCTTTTTAGTTGCTTATTTCATAAAGTAGTGTACCTCTTTTTATTTTTCTTAAATCGATTATAACTTAAAGTATTTTACGAAAATTTTGATTTTCTAAAATAGTTTAGTATTTTTATAATTAAATTAGATTAAATTAGTTTTAAATCATAATAAATAATTTAAGCGTCGAAAAAAATACGAAGCTTTTTCCTAAAATTTTCTTTTGTCATTTTAGTACGTAAGAAAATTAGTTTTATACTAAATGAGCCTTTTATTTCTTAAAATTTACGTTTTATCTTGCGCTCCGTAGCTATTTTTGTAAATAACGCTCGTTTAGTTTTAAATAACGTTTTAGTAATTTAAGTTTACGTTTTAGTTAAGATAGTTTATTTAAGTTATTTTGTTTTATAAAATCATAAGCGTTCATCGATTTGTAAATATAGTGATAGCGTTTATTTAATAGATTTTAACTTTTAATTTTCTTAATTTGCATTTAAGTCATTTTATTTATCAACCTTTTTCGATAGTGTATTATCCAAATTCTATTCCTTCGATCGCTATCATTAGTGGTCATTCTATCGTCGATCAAGTGTTTACACCATTGAGTCTCCGTGGGACTTAACGACAGAATTCCTATATTCTCGATCTTCATTTGCATTTGTGTGCAATTGTTTCAAGTCTGTTTGACTTATTTGTTGTACGGATCAAAATTTTAGCGCGCCCATTCTTGGGAGACTTAAGCGTGTGTTTAGCCATTTCGGATCCATTGTTGCATATTCCATCTTTTGTAAAATTTTTTTTTGTAAAGTTTTCAAAAATCCAAAAGTTCATTAACACTTTTCCTAAAGTGTTAAAAGCATAAAAATATTTTCATTCTTTGTTTTTTATAGCTTTGTTTTCAAAAATCCAAAATATCCATCCTTTATCCTCCAATCATTTAATTCTACATTCTCTCACCCTCTAGCTATTTAATTCTTCATCTCTTATCCCTCTTGTCATTTAATTCTCTATGTCATGGTATTTGACATGTTCACAGTGTGGAGGTCCATTTAGCGTTGAAATTGTCGGCGATGTACCAATGTGGGTTTCGGAGACAAGTTTGTCGATAATCGATCCATTTCAAATGAAACACCGATTTTCCTACCTACCTCCACATTGTCTGAATCCTACTCATACAGTATTGTGGGAATGATTCTCATTACGGTTTTGATTGTCCACCCGGGTTCCGCTTGTCTATGGTAGGAACCATGTTCTGTCGAACTTTGGTGAAGATTATTTTCCAATTATCTACATTGTGAAATTGTGGGGGTCCTTATGTGACTTTTGAATGTCATTGGGTGAATCAAAATTTTCAAAATTCCAATTCTCCGGTTTGACAATTTCAACCCAGGTATTCCATCGGTCATCGGACTTAGAGCCTTCACATCATTTCAATGATTCTGAGGTGTAGTCTTCCTCAAAGTTACGAAGAAATCGCATTCTAGAAACTACAAATGAAAAGAATGGTGTGTAAGCTTGAGATGAATATCGAATCGAGATGTGATGGCGATGATGATGAGGATAGTATTCAAATGAGGGAATACTATGATTGTACGAGGAGAGTGTTACTCAATTGAGCGATATCATTTCTCAACTCCCTCGGTCTATTCTATCACACCTATCTTACCTTTATTACTTCGAAGACTCTCTTATAATGGGGGCGAGCCTTCTAGCACTATTCGGAAATGGAACGTCTAGTGTTGAGCCTTGTTCCAACCCAGTGAGTCAGGGTTATCTCCGTAATATGTGTGATGAGCCTCTTGATGATATTTCTTACCCTCTCTTGACATTCCATATGATCATGTCGAGATGTTCTCCGACTCGATAACGATTGTGCCGTTTGGCGATTCTTTATCCTATGGAGACATCGATTATGTGAGGAGCTACCTACGAGCTAGTTAGCTTAGAAGAAGTGAAAAGTCGATGATCACGGAAATTGAGGATGAGATACCGTGAACAATTGTTCAATATAAATCTCCTCGTTTCTAAGATCGAATCATTTGTGCTAAGTCGACTTCATCTCTATCCCGTTGTGGATAGTGACTCTTCATTAGTCGAGCCGAGGTTTGAGGTTTTTCAATGATTCTCTTCATGAAGAGTTCTCGGTGAACTCTCATGACATATCTCCTCGAATATGATCATTTCTACTTTGATCTTGAGGATGATATTAGCTCGGAGGAAGGTATACTCTATCATAAGAGTTTGCTTATTGATGATACTACCTTCACCCTTCCTCCCGACATGTCTACATTTGAGGATGAAGAATGGATCCTAATTGTTATAAACATCTTCCTTCCATTCCTCACTTATGATGTGTCTTCCTCTCTTCTTCATTCCTTGAGGTGAGGACACTATCTTTGACCCGGCATTTTAATTTATCATTTGTGGCGGGTGCATCTTTCTTTGTATATCTCATCGATTGTGGAACTTTCACGTGCTTCAAATGTTTGTCCAAACATCTTGAATGAAAGTCGATGGAATTGTTTCTTCCACTTGCTTCCCGAGAACCAATGAATGCGGGGTCGAGTCAACTAGCGACTCGGTAACCAAAACAGTAGCACTCACCATATGGGTTTCACCCATATTTACATCTTTCACCCTCTACCACCTTGGTGTGGGGTGATACCATGCATGTAAAAAAAAAAAAAAAAAAAAAAAAAAAAAAATCTTTCTAAATAATGGCGTAGTATTTCCTTTTACGTTCTCGGTTTCGGCATAACCTAATGGTACTTTGAATATCGAGGCGATATTCATTTCTAAGTGTGGAAATTCTCGCGAATTTCATATATATTATCTACCCAATTCCGTTTTGGCCAAAAAAAAATTTTTTTTTGGGTAAGTGTTTACACTTACTCATCTTAGTTATCGATCCGCCTTGTACGTAAGACTAAAGTTAGCTAATCGAGAGCAAGCGGCTCTTAGTAAAGATATATCAAATCCGTTTATATGGCTTGCAATTTGCCCAAAATTGTATGGTATTGACTCACCATATCCTAAAAAGTGAAGAGTTGGCTAGCCCGCAAGATTATGGCTTGTGGTAAAGCGTTGGAAAATCCATAATTGGTATTCAGCTCACCAAAGATAATCTTGATAATTTATCTAAGAGTTGGCTAGTCCGAAGAGTGCGGCTTACGGTAAAGACAAAATCAAATCCGTTGAAAAGGCGGTGGTTTGCTCAAAATCACATGGTTATCGGTGTACCATGGTTCTTACTTGAGCTGAAACATTTGGCTACTCGAGTAATGGCTTTTGGTAAAGAGATTAAAATCCATTATGTTTTCTCAAATCATTGCTAGGGACTAGCAATATCTCGATGTGGGGATTGATGAGTGTCCAAATACTCGTCGTTTTATACCTTTTAAAGCGCAAAATCATCGAAAACACTCGAAACACATCAAAATGATCAAATATCACAAATCGGTGTTTATGTGTTTTAAATAAAAATATCAAAATCGGATGAAAAACGTATCAAATTTGAAAAATTGGGTTTAGTCCCCCAGTTTCAAAAATTGTCAAAAATAGTCCACAGGTCAAAATTTCAAAGAAAAGTCACCAAGGTCCTTTTTAAATCATAAGTTGTTAAATTTAGTCCTTTGGTGAAAAATATCAAAAGATTGAGAAAATTACAAGTTTAGTCCTCCAGTTTCAAAATTGTGAAATTAGTCACTGAAAATTGAAAATGACAGATTTGGCCCTGTGCTTTTGAAACTTGTCATTAATGGTCCACTGAAAGCAACTTTGAGATTTGGCAGGAATGGACCCTCAAGTTTGGAAGAATTACAAACAAGTCCTTGATTAATTAAAGCCACTTAAACCCTTTTGACTGCCTATCCTTTTGAACCCCCTGTCACTAAGCTTTGTGAACCCCTTTTATAATACTCCACAGTGGATCAACCAAGTCAAACAACACACCTTTTGCCAAAGTCGTCTCCTTCACCCACCATCCACGAAATCACTCCAATACCCGTCCCAAGCTCATTTCTTGTTCCTCCTCCTCCACCACAATCAAAGGCCATTTAATGAGCCCTTCACCCATTACTCAACCCCACACAGCTAACCCATTTCCTTAAAAATGGATTCAAGGGCCAAGATCTCTTTTGTTGATCAAGGTCTATAACAAAGGTGGGATATGCTAAAGTCAGTGGGAGATGCGGTTGGCATATAAAAAGGGAGGAGAGATGGCTGAAAGCGATAGCTAGTTTTAAATTTTTTCTTTAAATGTCGTTTTTTTATATAAATGTTGTAGTTTAGTTTAAACTTGTAATTTCGGTTTCTTAATGTTTCTTAAAGCTTTTATGTAATCTCGATCCTTTTGTAATCTCATTTCGGTTTAATAAAAATTTCAAGCCTTCACTTTGATTTTGATCTTGCATTTTCAATATTTGAATACTAAATAAAGCTTGTTTTAAGATTTAAATAAGCTTATATAATTTGTTTGTAGCTTTGTGAGCTTATTTGTGTTTCTGTTCTATTTAAATCATTTACATTCACAACAAACTCTAAGTCAACAAAAGTCAAAATGGGTTAGATTTGGAAAGTCAAATTGGTATGGGTTGATTTTAGGTTCCTGTTGTTTCTTGGTTCAATCATGTGTTTATTAGTAAGATTTGAATGGCTTTACGTAGAGTTAATCAATATTAGTTGGTTAATTATGATGTAAAGGGTGTTTGGTTTAAGCTTATTTCGGTCTAAAAATTTGTTTTGACCAGCTTTGACTCTCGAAAGTCAAAGTGGTTGAAGTCTGAACAAGTTTTCAAGTTGAGTTGAGCTTAAGTGTAGCATATTTGCAAAAGTTTGGTTTATACAAAGTCATAAAAACTTTACATCTCTTTGTCTTAGCAATGACCCTCTTCTTTGTTTGACGACTTTCTTAGCTTATTTGTGGTGAATCTTGGTCCAGTGTTTTTCTCTCATCTCATGCCCTCTTTACATAGCCATAGCTTATTTGCCCTTGGTTTAACTTTAGGATAGTTGAAACTTGCCTTAAAATCTGTCC
This sequence comes from Chrysanthemum lavandulifolium, assembly GCA_022545495.1. Taxonomy (NCBI): domain Eukaryota; kingdom Viridiplantae; phylum Streptophyta; class Magnoliopsida; order Asterales; family Asteraceae; genus Chrysanthemum; species Chrysanthemum lavandulifolium. The sequence goes on along the minus strand of CM040240.1, from coordinate 48,798,800 downwards.
CAAAACCATATCACTCTTTATTCTTGTAGCGGTTGGCTTTTCAATTGTTTAGCTTATTTAGTAGTCCTATTTAGCTTATTTAGGAATCCTTAGTACTTATTAAGTCCAATAGGTTGAGGCTAGTTCATAAGATTGCTTATTAATGCTTATTTAAGCCTTTTTAGATCGACTAGTGTTCATTGTATGCCCATTTCCATTTAGCTTAGGACTCCTAAAGCTTATCTTCCTCTTAATTGCTTATTTCTGTGATTTTTAGCTTAGTAATGTTCCTAGAATGCTTATTTTCATGTTAGGATTGCTTATTGTATACTTCTTTTAGCTTTAAAAAGCGAAAAGGGTTGTTTGTTTTAACTTACATCCCATTTGTTGTGGATAAGCATTCCCAAGCCTTATTCCTCAAGTTTGGTAGAAATTGTTTTACTAAAAAGTCTTATTTTGGTGTTATAAAAAGTTGCAAAGAAAATTTGAAAAAAAATAGTTTACAAAAGACGGGGGTGGGATTCGACCCCACGACCTCTGCACTGACCACAACACCACACTCATTAACCAGCGCCCTAGGGACTTTGATTAGTCATTTCTTGCACCTTTAATATTTAAAATACCAATCTGGTTTCTAACATAAGCTTATTTTTGCTTTTTAGTTGCTTATTTCATAAAGTAGTGTACCTCTTTTTATTTTTCTTAAATCGATTATAACTTAAAGTATTTTAAAGAAATTTTTGATTTTTCTAAAATAGTTTAGTATTTTTATAATTAAATTAGATTAAATTAGTTTTTAAATCATAATAAATAATTTAGCGTCGAAAAAATACCGACTTTTCTAAAATTTTCTTTTGTCATTTATGCGTAAGAAAATTAGTTTTATACTAAATGAGCCTTTTATTTCTTAAAATTTACGTTTTATCTTGCGCTTGTTTCCGCTATTTTTTGTAAATAGCGCTAGTTTTAGTTTTAAATAACGTTTTTAGTAATTTAAGTTTCGTTTTAGTTAAGATAGTTTATTTAAGTTATTTTGTTTTATAAAAATCATAAGCGTTCATCGATTTGTAAATATAGTGATAGCGTTTATTTAATAGATTTTAACTTTTAATTTTCTTAATTTGCATTTAAGTTTGTTGTTATCAACCTTTTTCGATAGTGTATTATCCAAATTCTATTCCTTCGCGATCGCTATCATTAGTGGTCATTCTATCGTCGATCAAGTGTTTACACCATTGAGTCTCAAGTGGGACTTAACGACCGAAATTCCACATATTCTCGATCTTCATTTGCATTTGTTATGCAATTGTTTCAAGTCGTTTGACTTGGTGTTTAACGGATCACTCCACAACCTCCACCAATTCAAAGGCATGGTGGATTCTCATAAGTGAGACAATGCAAATGCAAAGTGCTTTGCTTGCATCCATCGTGACCACTCGAACATCCCCGACACCACCACACATCCACCATTCCACCACCGCAACCTCCGCAAACTTTCTACCACCAAGACATGGTTGCTCCACTTGTGAGCAAGCGGGTCAAGCTTGTGGAACGGACCCGGATTATGGTCCATGACTTCCACGAAGAAATGAGTTCATCCTCGACCGCATTCTTGGCGTCTCGGCTCTTTCCCATCCACCATCTCTTTAGGATGGTTTTAGAATAGTCTTTTATTTGTTTTTGTTTTAGGATAATTTTTTCTCTCTTGTACTAGAAACACATCATTGTGTTCTCTTTTCATGATCTTAACTCATGAAAAATTTTAACAAATGAATGTTGTTTATTATGTTGTTGGTGTCGTTACATAGTGTTTGGAAATGCTTGTGAATGATCATTATTACTAACAATTTTTTTTGTAGCTTTATTTTCAAAATCCATGTATCTTCCATTAAAGCACCCAATTTGGGGAGCTTTGAACAAGGGAGATAATAAGCTCAGACTCATTACATTCCATAGCCTCTTCTTTTTGTTGAGACAAAGGGGAGAATATAATAGAACTTGAAATTATTTATATTTGACTTTTACGAAAAGTCAAGCGCATACAATTGACTTTCTAAAAGTCAAGCGAGAACCCTCATTGATAATACTTGACTTTTCTTAAAAAGTCAAGCGCATACTGACTTTACGAAAAAGTCAACATCATGCATCAACTAGTGAATTCTTTGACTTTCATAAAAGTCAAAATTAGTACTATATTATCATTTCCTTTTCAAAGTTCTAAAACTAATATTTTTATAACTCTTGTACAAACTTTGTCTCTTTTAAAAATAAAATTTATATTTTGTCCTCAACAAAGGGAGATTGTTAATACAAATATAGTCATTAAGCGTTATTTATATTTTGATCTTTGCCTAAGTTTTGTTAACGACAAAAGTAAATTTAATTTATAAAAGCTTAAAGCTTGTCAAGTTTATTAGATATTAAAACAAGCTTTCTCAAACAATATATTCATCATTCAAGCATTTACATTTATGATTAGTAACATCTTGATATGACTCTAATCATTATGTATGATAGTAGTTTGTAGAATGTGTTAGGTTCTTAAAACCAAACACTACTTAAGCATTGCATATTTCTATTAATAGTAATACAACATTTTGACATCATGTATTACATCATGGAGATCATTGGAAGATTCCATTAGATATTTTGTGAAGATTTGTACTCTTCATATCTTGCACAATCTTACTTAGATAGAGTTGACTTTAAGCAAGATTTGATATCTTGTTGTCGGTGGCGGTACCAATTGGGTACAGGCGGAACCCTTTTTGGGGTCAGCGGTCCGTCGGGCAGCTCTGTCAATTGGCTATAAATAGCAATGCCAAGCCAAGTAGTTCATCATCCCTTTCTAACATACTCTCATACATATCTTCTCTCTAACCTTTCTACTTTCGGTTTCATATCATATTAGTGATCTCTTTTGTAGCAAAGAAGATCAAGTCATATTCAAGCTTCAACGAAGTTGGAAGTCTTGTTTGTTTAGTGTTGTATGATCTAGTGTTGATCCATACTTCATTGTTGTATCAAACCATCATAATCTTGTGTTGTGAGTGGTTAGTATTTTAGTCCTCAAAATACATTGTGTGTGGAGTAGTTGTACCCTTGGAAAGAACTCGACATCTAGCTTAGTGTCGGAAATAGTGTAGCGAAGTGTAAAGGTTTTCTCGCTTGGTGAAAGGAGCTTGTTGACTAGTGAAGTTAAACTCTCGAGTGTGAGACTCGAGGTGGAGTAGAGGCAAGGAAAAAGAGTCCTTGTGGCGAACCACTATAAACAACTTGTTGTGGTTTGATCATTTCTTTCCTTACTTACTTGTTACATATTGCTTGCATATTTCATTAACATACTTAAGATCAATATCAATTGATCTTTCAATAAGTTCAAAACAAAGTTTTAATCGGTAAACTATTCAACCCCTTCTAGTTTTCTACATAATAGTTTGTAATTTGAGTGTTGTATGTAAGTTGACTTATAAAAGTCAATTCATGCCATGAGCATTTTCGGTTCTTGATTTTATGGGTTGTTTGGAAATGCAATTGCAAGCGCATTTCTCGCTCAACGGATGTGTTTTAAGTATAACACATATGTAATTCTGTTGCAATTCAATCTCGAATGCAATTATGGGTATATTTTGCATGGTCCTTTTATGTAGAAAATAAAATTAGTCAACACATAGAAAATAAGTGATTTTCATTAACAATAACAATAAAGGTACAAAAGAAATTATCCGAACAACCTATACCAAGCAGCGCCTAACACATAAAAACTTGTAATTAAACACAAAACCAACCATTATTTGCCTTCTAAAGCATGACCATCATTTTGAAATATGCCTAATCCATCTTCTCGACATACACCCTTCTCTCTCTTGGTGGCCTTCCATTGCCTTCCTCTTCATCGACTACTGACTTCATCAACAACAACTTCAACAACAATTTCATCTTTGCTCTTGGCATTAACTTCACCATGCATTAGTTTGACCGATTGTGTTGTCTAAGGTTTGATTAAATTTGCCCATGCCATTATTGGACACCACTTTTTCTAGATAATCTTGTATTTGACAAGTAAACTTCTTTCCTTAAGCACGCTTTAATGGCATTTACAAGTTCATTGAAATTGTGTGGTTTAGAAATCCTCATCAACCATAGTGCGATTGAACTTGGTGGTTCATCGTTGCCCTCATTAGACCATTCGGTATGATCAATAACATCTTTTACAAAAGCTAGCATTTTTGACCATTTGGTTCTTGTTTCTTCCATTTGGGCGTTGTGTATGTCAACAAAAGTGCTTTTCATTTCAGCCATTTGGGTGTTTTGGATGGCAATTGTGGATGAAAATGAAAGGTGCTATGGGGATACGACATACTCATGTGGCTAGTTATATAGGTAAAAATGGAAGTTGTCAATGGAATGGTGGTTTGGCGTGAAAAAATGCCAAAGGACTAACATAGAAGGTGAAGTTGGTGTACTAACGTTAATACAATTGCGATACTTCAGGGACTAAACAAGTAATTTGTACTCTAGGATTATTTGGCGGGAAAATGGAAAGCCCGGCAAAAACTACCTTGATGAGGAAACACATTTGCACAAATTGTCACACCCCCAAATTACCTGTTTTGCAACGGAATGGAATTCCTGGGGGATGACTGTCATAGCACCACAATCACAGTTATATTGAACGACATAAAGTGTCGTTTGAAAAAGAACTGTCGTTTGATATATTAAAAACATTCGAGTTACAAAGATAGGTCCCGAATGAAAGTGACTATGTGGAAATAAATTTGGTATAATCCAAACGATGTTTTAAAGTGTATAAATCCCAAGTAAGGCAACGTCTCCCGACTCTATGATATGTCCATATGCATGTCATGAAGTGTATGCCTTAGATACACGAGATAAAACATGCTAAAAAGTGTCAACACAAAGGTTGAGTGAGTTCATAGAGTTTGTGTTGAAATGTAAAGTCTTTCAAAATCGTTTATGCGGCAAAGGCATTGTGAATCCACTCGGTTCAAGTTCCGCCCATACAAAACTTGCAACTGTGTTTTCCAACCCATTGCCAAAATATGTATAGTTTATGTTCAAGCACATGATGTCGAATGAATTCACAAATTAGTGCATAACTTAATGTATCCATAGTTACTTGATATAATACATAATTCAGTATAGTTTCAAATCGTTCCAAGACCATTAGTTCATGATTGTACCAAGTCCGTTAGTACATGACTATACCAAGACCGTCGGTTCAATATCATACCAAGTCCATTTTACCATGATTATACCAAGTCAGTTAGTTCGATATTATACCAAGTCCGTTAGCTCAACATTATCCAAGTCCGTTAGATCGTGACCATACCAAGTCAGTTAGCTCAATGATAATCCCAAGACATTTAGTTCCATGATTTATGATATAGAATATGACTAAACATTCAGTTCAGTTAAACATGTAGTTTCAAATAATCATGATAGTCATAAAAATAGTTGAGCATGTATCTCTCCCAAAGAGTTTAATAAAACAATTAAAGAGTAGGGGCTATGACTCACTTTGTTGCAATGATAATGATGATATGATGCAATCTTGAAATGATGCGCCACCTCGACCGTGACCTATTATGAATGATATGTTCTAATGTAAATCATGAAACAATGTCGATGTGCAAATCCACATGTAATCTATACCACTATGCGTTTTGAAAAATAGAATTTATCGTCGAAATATGATTATGACATCTCGTCATGTTATAAAATACTTTATAAGTATTTATGTTGAAATGATATCCTCGATAGTCATTTAATGATTTATTATGAATTTATAACTTTTAGTTTAGTAAAATAATGTCATTTGACAATTCATGAAAGTGACTAAACGGCCTTGAAAAGCTAGTCGTAAAATGGTGCACATCGAGTGTTAGGAAACAAACTCAACGGTTTTGGAAAGCGTGTATCATTATCTCAAAGTTTTAGCTTTTAAGTTTTTATCATAGAGGTCTCGATCATGGAGAAAAACATAGGTAAAGTAGGGTACTTGTATCCAAAATGTTGTTTAAGGTAACTTTCGGCAAAGTTTGAGTGACCGCATTTTACTCGTTACAACTCCGCTTGACGAACGGTCGGACATTTTGGAAAATAGGCTAGGCGAACTCACTTTTACTAGAAGACATCGTTTTCTCAAAGTATTCTATCGATATGAAAAATGGCTCCAAACATGGTCACTTGCGATAACCACTTTGGTCTAGTAGAAAATATATAGGTGTTAATACTTGTGAAAATAAGTACGATAGTCATAATTTATCACAATTACAATTACACATTCAAAAATATTAATTCGGTTCGTTAAGCCACAACAAGCTATCCATAGGATTAGCCTCGTGTGCTAAAACAACACCGATCCAAACGCTCCTTTATGGACTCTAAAATGAGTAATTTAAGTATGCAATCCAAACACTCCATTATATTTTAATAAACCCTTGTGCTTAAAATATCGTTTTTATAAGGTTTCTAACGTTCCTAATAATTTATAGATGATACAATAGCATTTGGTAAAGTTTTCAAAGCTCAAACGGACACACGCAAAAACACCAATTTTATTTCCCATCAGCAATGAGTACTTTGACTTTTCGAAAAAAATCGTCGTCTTTGACCATACTTAAATCTCTCATTTTACACTTTTAAGCTTAAAACCTCGCGATTAATAGTAAAACATCATTTCGGACAACTTTCGTGTTGAACACTTAAGCCAATTCGGACCCGAAGGGGTCAAAACCTCAATTTGAAATCATATCAGCAAGTATATTTTACAAGTTCTGTTTAAAAATATAAGTTTCGTTAAACTTTAATTGGCCACCATTTCTTCGTTTTAAGTCCGTTTTCTCACGTTTTATATATCCTCGGAATCGTGATAATATATACTAATATATTTTTGATAAGTCGACACATTTATAGCGCTTAAGACTCATTTTTGACTCGTAAAAAGTCGAGAATACATGCTGAATTTTAAAGAAACAATTAGTTTCGTCGTCAAACTTAAAAATGGCATAACTTCTTCGTTATAACTCGTTTAACCCATTCAAGCGGTCACATTTTCGTTTTAAAGTGTATTTTCTAAATATCTAGCCCAAAATATTTTACCTATCCGAGAATTCAGAATTAGAAAATAAGATCAGACCCTTAATTAAAGTTGTCGAAATGAGTTTTTCTCATGCAAAACCTATTCTAACCAATTCAAAACAACTCGAAGCTATTCTAATCCTACCATACACCTTCTTAGGGTGTCATGGGTTCCTAGACATCATCAAAATGATATGTTTCAAGGATTATTTATAGGATGATTATATTTCATAATAAGTAATAAAACCATAAAAGTGGTATAAATTCATATGTAACATGCATGTTTTCTTGCAAAATGATGAAATAACATAAATATGAACATGAAAGAGTTCTGAAGATTTTGAAATGCTTACTTGAATGATTATGTGAAGAAGATGATAAAACCTTATTAATCTATAGATTTTTATTTCAAAACCTTGAAATAGATTACTAATAATACTTGATAATCACTTGTAGCTTGAAAAATGGCTTCCTCCTTGATTCATGAGTTGGCGAATTTTTTAGAGAGGATGAGAGGTTTTAGATCTTTCTTCACCTTTAATGTGTGTGAGCTATGTGTTATATGAAGATATTATCTAATATATATTGCAAAATATCTAAGTAACTTAGTAATAGGTGTATATGTTAAGATGAAAACTCAATTTGGTTACATATATGTTTAAGGGTGGCGGTTTTGGGACTTAGGGGGTGAGGTGTAGTTTTGATGTATTAAATAATTTTATTTGTTATGTATAATGTGTAAAGGATAAATATAATTAGGTAATTAGTGTAGCGTTAACTAAAAATATATTTTAACGGAATAAAATAAAATGTATTGAAGTCATAAAAATTATAAAATGAATTTCTTATAAAATTGAGTGAAATAATAATTATCGAGTTGAATTTAGGAAACCGTCAGCGAAATATATATATATAACAATTTATATACAAAATAAATTGAAAACATCGGGTAAACTAATAATATAATTTTTATAGTCTTAAAATGAGTATAAAAATATATTAGGATTATTTTTGGAAGTGTCGGATCAATGTTTCAAAATAATGTTTATGCGATAGCGTTTATTTAATAGGAAAATAAGCGTTTAATGAAAATGCAAACCCATGCATATATAGATATGAAATGATGTTATTGATGATATCACGAGACTAAATCTAGTCTATATGAAATGTCCTTGATAAAATGTTCATGAATTCGCTAAACCATTAAGGTTCTAAATTTGATACTAAATCGTAATTCACGATAAATGATGAAATAGTGAAACTTCAAAGTTTGTAAAAATGACCGAAATTACGAGTTGTCACACAAATCGTCCACAATCATAGTACCTTATGTGGAAATCTGATTGCACGAATCATCCCTTTCTTGTCCGTTTAAAGAATGGTGTTTATGGCACTCACCACCACGATAGAAATTGGCAAAAAGGTTTTGCTGCCACCAATACCACAAAAAACCGAATGCACCCGGTTTCATCACAAAACCAAAATATTAAAATTCAACAGAAGCGGTTAGTTTATCTGAGGTCCAGCGTATTTTCAAATGGCGGCTCACGTAAAATAGCAGATACTCGGGAAAGTGGAGAGGTTTCTATAATTTCGATACATGAGTATATGAGGAGAGTTATTGAGGATGTGGGTGAGGATGAGGATTTTACACGTGGGCCATGGCTTAGCGCCGTTGACTTTGTCAATGCTAATGGGGGGTTGTGATTGGATGTTTAGGTGATATCAAGAGCTTTATCAATAATGGGAAAGTTGATCAAGTTGCTGCAATAATCAAGTCGTGTACTCCAAATGCCCTTGGCGATCTTACAATAACTCTCAAAGATCTCTCAGGTTCGATATTTGGTACAATACATCACAAAATCATTAATGAGAGGGATTATGGAAATGATATTACTGTAGGAGCTACTTTGTTTTCTTCTAAATCATCAGGCCATTATCTTAACATTACAATAAAAAACTTAGTTAAAGTATTCCACAAGGATATACTTCCTGGTGGTAGTGAAATGTTAGACGAAGAAGAACTAATTAAACGGTGAAAAAAGAAGAAATAGTTGAGCTGGAGTTGCGAGGTTGGTGGAAATGTTACTCTTGAGGAACATGCGAGAATGGATGAAGAAGCATTAAACCTTACATTAGCGAACAAGCAAGGAAAGAAAGGCCTAAACAAGAGTGGGCGGCCAAATGTAGGAAATAATAAGAAGGAGAGAGCATTATAACTAGCTATGGTGCTTGTATGTGTAACATAACACAGTTTAATGAAATAAAATTAGTTTTATCATTTCCTTCATTTGTCTACTATCTAGATGAATAAAATGTTTAGTTACTTTTGTATTTGGATGAATAAAATGTTCACAAGTCAAACCAAAAGTCAAATTGTCTACAACTCACAAAGTTAACAAGAATTTTCACAACTCAAACCATTTATATGTTCCTCAGAACCTTTATTTATTATATTTATTTATGGGTGGTTATTATATATAAAGTTACTAAAGTTTCTTAAAATTTGTCTCTAAGTTCTAAAGTTTTAAAGTTGTCATTCGAGTTCTTAAACTTATGAAAGTTGCCATCAAGTATTCTTGGACACGAAAGTTGTCGTTCGATTCTTGAACTTGTGAGACATGACATTTATGTTACTTAACATATCAAAAATTATACGTAAAGTCACTTAAATTATAGGCGTGTTTGTTTTATAGTTCGATGCTTTTGGATGTTTTAAACTTTAATATTTGAGACAAATTTAGCATAACTTTTGTGACTTCTTCAATATAATAATCCTTTATTTATTCGTTTCAATGAAATTTACTCTACATAATAACATCAACTTTGATAATGAGGATTAATGTATATAACGGCCTGTTGCCTTTCAAAAATGTATATACCGGTCATCTCATTAATTTGAACAAGTTGAGCTTTCAAGCATAGCCAAATAATCATCCATGAGCGTGTTTGTTCCCAAGTATAACCAAATGATCAAACATGAGCTTTGAAAACATAATATATTTTTACTATATTTGTTCGTTAAAAACATATAAGATTGTTCACGTTTACAAACGAAAATACAAGAACAAACTTTAAGTGTTCATAACTTTCATTGTTGCGTGTGGTCGCATGTTGAGTTATACCTATTTTATTAAGAGCCGAGGTCATTTTCATACAGTATAACATATTTAGATGTTGTTGTGTCTACTTTTAGACAGGTTCGTAAACATAAGAAATAAATGCATGTAAATCACATCTCTATTAACGCTACGACAAAATCACTTCTAGCGACTAGGATTCACTCGCTAAAAGTCGGTTTGTAGTCATTAAAGTTTTAGCGACCACAAGTGGTCTCAAAAAGTTCGCGTCGTCCAAAATTTTACTTTTAGCTACTACGGGTTTGAATCGACTTTCTTTGACTTTAACTTTTGACGTTATTGACTAAATCTTTGGGCGCCACTTTTAGCGACTACATGTACATTATATACTATAAAGAGATACAATAATTATGCATAAACGAGGACAAGTATACAAATTAACCTTAGTGAGCGCATCATTAGACATTTGAATGTAAACATATGAACACGACTTTTGTTCTTATTCGTTAATCTCCTTCATTTGATAAATAAGTTGTTTAGTTTAAGATACATGAATACAATAAAACCATGTAGACAGCACTTGCAGGTCTGTGAAGTGAGGCTTAGAATCATAACAAATAAATAATTAGCGAAAGTATGTGTATGCGTCTCTTGCGAATGTCGATCTCTTGAACAAAACAAAGTGGTTTAAAGAGTTGTCACTACCGTTTCAACTCAAACCAATTGGTGTAAGAATAGTGTCTTCTACAGCGTTGTACATGCATGAATTAACCAACAATCACGATTGCTAGATCTAACACAAGTCCTTGTTTTATGAAAAAACAAAACCAAACTCCTAACTAGGGGTGTTCGACGAGAATTGCAAGAGAGAGGAGAGGAGAGATCTAGGGTTAATTGATGCGAAGTTATAAAAACCTAGAACTGGCGCTTGTTTATATAGTGTATGGAAACCTTTGAGGAACAAGTTAGGGCTTGGGTTGAGAACCCTCCTTGGCGACCATGATACAAGCCAGAAAACCCAAACTTTTCCATTTCAAGATTTTCCATTACTAGTCCTTTCTTTTCATTTAACGATTAGTTAGTCATTTTCCGTTAAATACTTAACGATCGTTAAATAGACTTTATGTGCAATAATTAATCGTAAACATTAACATTAATTATTTAACTTTAATTCTCATTCGCTAATGTGTGAAATCCGTGGTCACGAGTTCGAATCCGGACATTTACATATTTGTAAATATATACATTTCCAACATAAGTGAGCAAAAATAAATTTTCATGCGAGCAATTATAACCTTTTACTAGATGTTTGATTTGTAAACAATATTAAGCATGTATATTAACTTATATAGAAATAAAAGCCTTGATTCATTTCCATAGTTTAAATCGTGAGAAACCCCGATTTCATGTATCTTTTAAGTGCCGATTGATATCGACCGCCATACACCTCTCCTTCGGGTTAAGAGGAATATTATCTTCGACCAACTAACGATATATTTTCTCGAACCAAGAAGATTATCGACCGCCATACACCTCTCCATCGATGTTGAGTATACCTAGTTGTTAGGGGTGAGAATGTGCAGTTGAAAAAGAATGTGATGATGGACCCTCGATAACCTCCTACCCCGTCTTGGATAAAACCCTCCGCTTGCTCCCAAGATTTCTGCCAAAATCACCATGTCGCTGATCCTTACATCACTTGAGGCTTGGCTCTCTCGTAGTTCCACCATCCGTTGTTGTAAAGTCACAAAACAAGAAAAGAAAACTAATAGGTAGTCTTGTAGTTTATTTAAGTCATCACACCCATTGGGCCTAGCGTGTTAATTGAACTCAACAATTTAACCCATTTGAGCCAAAATGGGTAAAATTAAACGACCAAATCACCGTTTCATTACCGTATCACGATGACATAACCGTTCGGTTATGATTAAAATGATAAACCAATGCGAACATTTATTCGTTTACATAAATGCTTTAATTAGTTAAGTCTTTTATTGTATTTTAGTTAGTACAATATTTTTTCGTTAATATAAATATTTATTTATTATTTTTAAATCACTTGTTAATAATTTAGTCCTTCATGACGACAATGTTGTCGCAAAGGTCTAGTGGAACTTTTGTTTAAGAGGCAAACTTTTGTTTGGCCAACATAAAAAACAGCTTCGTCGTCATCGTTATAAATAAAGTCGTGGTCAGAAGTTTGAACATGATTTTTATTGTCTTCTAGCGTACTTCTAGCAATGAAATGTCATCGTTAAAATTTAAAGTCAAAGTCAAAACTATTTACAGCAATTAGTAATTACAATATGATCGATTATATTAGCAGTATGTTCTTTATACTAGATAAATAAATAGGGGTTTAAAAAAGCCAAGTTGCTCGTAAGCTCTAAGGATCGACTTAGTAAAAGCTTTCAAGTGAAGCTCGAACGAACCGAATAAAAACTCGGCGTAAGTTCGATAAAATAAAATGAAATTGAATCTAGCATGCTTAACAAGTCACAAGCTCGATAAGAAAATGAGATTTAATCTAGCTTGTAGTTTGTGTCACGAGCATAACTTAATAAAAAATATAAAGCTCGAAATAAGCGAACTCAAGCTTAGTAAATCTTAAACCAATCGAGTTGAGCTTGGTGATTTATTTTCTTACATATGTTTGTATGATAAATTTGGATTACTGAAGCAAGAGGTTTGATGAAACAAGGGTGAGGTTGAGAACTTTATCATGTTCTAAGTTGAAATTGTATTTTATGTAAACTTATTCGATGAATTAGCTAACAGCCTACTATTGCAAAATTACTAAAAATACATAATTAAATGAGTTTTGTATATGTTAAATATTTTGTGAGTAAATAAGTAATTTATTTTAAAGCGCAAAATTAAAGTTTTAAGCTAAGCTTTTTGTGGTAAAGTTTAAGCTTTTCAGTCTTATGATTTCGTAATCAGCGTAATGACGAGGCTTATTTTATAAGTCGACATTTTAAAAGCGGCCCGTACGTAAGCCCTTTGATATGGTAGTGCATGATACGATGCAAAACAGAACAACCACGAAGTCACAAACTGTAAAAGGTTCCCATGATTTTGCTTTTCAGAATTACAGATGTTTGTCGTATGGACTAAGCACACATGGTCCTGCTGTACGAAATTTCATTACAGATGTTTGTGGTTCCAATACTATATTGTTGCTCCATTTGGGACTCAAGTACTATTTGGTTTTCATGGAGTAGTTTTACATTACCTTTACTATCTTCATTATTTCTTTAAAATGACTTTGGTTAATTAGCAAATATATATTTTATTCTTTTTTGATAATGAGGGTGAACTTATTAATCTTGTTTCTATAATATGAAAGTTAAAATAACAAGTAACTTTCTAGGTAATTTATCTTATTTTCACACCTTATAAAATATCAATTGGAGAAATATCTGTAAAAGACTTGGGGTAAAATATGAAGAGGGTAAAATTGAGAAGGTAAATGAAGCGCGTGGAGTTCACGGCCCAATCAATTTGTATGCAGTCTACTAGCCTAGTGTCTAAAAACCGGCTAAGGGCCTACTTACCCAATCAACATACATCGTACACCTCTTTTTATATTAAAAATTTAGTGTCTTTAGGCATGTTCAATAGTAGCAGGATAACGCTTTGAGGCAAAACTCTTGGAGTTATCGGCTTACACCTGGAGCCGGGTTCTTTCACGCCGTTGGTCCATCGTTAACCATATAACGCGTTATATGCAGTAAAAAAAAGAAAAAATTTCAAAACACCCGCTTAGCGGCTACTAGGCGTTATGTTTAAAAATTCAAAAGACCCTAGCGGCTACTTAAAAAAAAAAAAAAAAAAAAATTCAAAACCTATTTTTACCACTATAAATACCCAATTAAAACACCATTTTTTCATTTCTACTAAATCCTCTCCGATATTCCAATCTTTCAACTTGATTAACCGAAAAAAAAATGTTGGGAGGCAACGATGATCTTTCTTTGATCTTCCGGTGGTGGGTGGAATCCCAAACCCGGTTCATCATCTAACTGCTTGGGTTCATCTTCAAACCCCAACCCACAGAACTTACCGAGCAGAAATATATCAACAACATCAAACATTTTTGGTATTGGCAACAAAAGCCCAACACCAAGCTAAACTCGAACTTTCAAAATCTACAATTCACACAACAATCACAACAATCTGGCCCAACATGATGTTGCGACACACCCACATCTCCTCCGAAAAAGGAAAAGGTCGGTATTAGCGAAAATAAAAAATTCAAAGACCAGAGGCGAACCAATTGATTCGATGAAGAGGAGGTTGTCGTTCTTTGCGTTGGACTTGGATTGAGCAGGCATGCCAGGTGTTACATATGTTTGGAGGATCCGAAAGTTGGAAAGTGCCAACCCGAGATACGTTTTGGTATCGAATTGAAATGAGTTCAATAAAACAACTTTCAATGGCGCGCCAAGGACATGATATCAAGCAAATGGAAAAGCGTTGAGCGGCATATGCAAAGTTCGGCGCTTGTTACATCGTCGATGCGGGATCGACAGGCGGGAAAGTGAGCATGATGTGATGAACGGGCAAAACAATGGTATCGTGGGAAACCAAAGAGCAGCAGTTTGGTCTCGATGGCGCTTGGGGTTTGCATCATTATAAGAAATGGGACATGCGGACGGAGCGGTTGATTTAAGACGATGTGCCAAGCCAAACAAAGCGAGGTTTTGTTTGGTAATGATGAACAACCACGCCCGTGTGAAGATCGTGCTACAAAGCAAGATCAGAAAGCACAAGATCTCTTGGGAGCAAGCCTTTGGAGCAACAGCTCGTCGATGACGTGACAATCCGTCATTTTCCGGTATTTATTATGGGATTATGCGAGTTATTTATTTTCTAATCATTATAACTCAAAAGCGAGAAGTCATCTCGTGTTTCAGATGTCCGGCACCACACCGTCTGAAACCATAATAAATTGGCACAAAATTTACGTTCTAATTTCAAAGTAATAATAATACCATAATATTTCTCTTGTCAAAGCGTCTCCAAAATATAAAATTATAAAATAGGATGCGAAAATATTTTACATACTTTAAGCGTTATCACATGCGGAGCAGTTACAGTCGGAATCTGATTAATAAATAATAAAACTAATAATAAAGATAATACACTACTAACCCTACTTACACCCACGCCTTTCACTACTCATTTTGAACACTTCCTCTTCTCTACTTGTCAAACAAACACGAGTAATACAACTACAGCCACTTTTGAAAGTCAACCTCAAAATCATTCTTGTCACCCACCTTTAATAAGCCATCTATCACATTTAGTCATATGTTTCTCTTGGGCATATGGCCGAGGAAGAAGGCGAGAGACAAGAAAGGAGATGTCTACAACTCGAGGTCAGAAAGGGTGTTTGGATCCATCCGAATTGTTGTGTATAAATAGAATGCTTTATTTCAGTTTCTTCATCACCTCAAATCAAATTTTACAAAATTAGGGTTCTTATATCAAAGGGGTTTTGAAAATTATCATAGGGGTTTTATAATTCAAGGTATATAGAAGCTAATTCAAGTTCCAATTCGTTCCAGTTCACTCCGATTCGTTCCAATCAAGCCCTTGGTGTTTGGTTCTTCATCTACTCGACCCACCATTTGTTTTGTAAGATTTATACTTTGATACTTTTGGATTTAAGTTGTTAATTAATTTTGTACACTTTCAATCTATTCTTTATGTCCATTCGAAATAAAAATTGTTGCTTGGTAAATTTTAAGTGTGAATATTATTGTTCATACCCACCGTTTGGTATAAACTTTGGTGTTTTGATTTTTTAGTTCTGATGTCGTTCTTTGGTGGTCTAATAAATGGATAAAACAAATTTTAAAACCTAAATAGGCTCGTGGAAGTGTTATACGACTTGCATTTTGTTCATTCTTTTTTAGTGGTGTCAGTGTGGGAGGTAGTACTAGTCACGTTTAAGGAAATTCTTGATTTATGAATTAGGGTAGATGAGTCTAAGTTTGAGTAGTCAAAAGTATGGTTGTGATTAAAAGGTTGTTGCGGGTGGGTCAAAGTTACAATTACGTGGATAATGGCATTCTTGACTTGTTAGCCTCATCTAATTTTGGGAAATGAGTCAAAACTGGGTGGGAAACCCTTTAACGTAAGGGTTACTAGCATAATATTTTGATAATGTTTTGTTTTAGTATGTGAAGGGGTGTGTCATTGAAGTGTCTTTTGGCTGCTAAACTCAACCCCGACTTATAATCATTGCATGAGTCCAACAAGCTCTCGTTTTGAGTCGTGGCGCAAGGTTGGGGTGTTTGTACTCTCTTTTGTTTACTCGCCCTACTTATAGCTTTTGCCTCATTTTTCCTTCTACCTTACTGTACCAAATGGGAGGCGTGAACACCTTTTTGTGTCATCTTGAGCATGGTTGTTTCACTTAAGTCGAGGCAATAGAAATTCCAAGAGGATTAGGCCACAACCAGCTTCATTGAGTCAAAAAGTATATCCGACTTGGGCCAAAGCCCAAGTAGTTATAAGAGATGTGTATATTTTGTGTACATAGGTATATAGGAAAACTTCAATTCGGGTCTTGTGAGATGTCAAGATTGTTTGATTGTTTATCCGGATTCGACTTAAACACCCGACTCAGCCATTTCGGCTCCTTATGAACTCACAGATGAAATTTACAACAAGTACACAACAATCTACTCACGCCACTCAAAGTTTTATATACTCAATACATAAGACTATAAACCATTGCACATATTTGAAAACTTATAAAAAAACTAAACTTGTAAGCTTAACCACGTTTATTAATTTATATCACCTAGTTAACTAGCACATAAACTTGACATGTTTTCACGAAAACTTATAAGAGTTTTATAAATTATAGAACAATGGTATACTTAAATATATATACCATGTAATTTATAATTATCACAAAGCTACTATATATACACGGGTCATGCCCGACTTTTCGTCAAAATATACCTAAATTTAGTTATTTTTATAAATAACAACCAACCATGAGTAGTTTTATACACACCAATTCATTTAAAGGTAAAGGTACTAAACAAAGCTTAATCTTACATTTTTACTTTGATAATATTAGTATACATATATATTTTAAAAGCAACGAAATGTTTATACATAACTTTTATAAACTAGTTTCTTAAACTACGATGCACTTTAAAAAACCATCTTTATACTTCTATCTAGTACTTCATATATAAATATAGTTACGCAATAATGTTTCCTGACGTCTACGTCAATTATTGTGGCCGCTCCATACATCACTTCGGGTTCATCATCAAACACGAGACCTAGTCGTCTTTGAATCTTTTACGTCTGTACACTTCCAGAGCCAAAATCTACAAAAATTATATTAAACGTTAATCTTTGCCACACAAGCAACAACAATTGTTTTTTATTAAACCTTGTGAGTCATAATCATGAATAAAGACTAAATTTGCCATACTAATCTAGGTCGCGTGTGGTGCCATCCAATAATCCTATTTTGACTATTGCTTTAGTCTTCTTCTGCCAAGGTGAGTATTCACAACCCCTTTTCTTTACTTTACTTGTGGTGAAATGCATGAACATAAACTTAAATTGTTTTTATCACGAATTAGACCTTTAATATATTTGAACCCTTTGACTTATATTGAATCCTTTTGACTTATTTTGAACCTTTTAATATATTTGAAACCTTGACTTATATTGAACTCTATTTTGACTTG
This sequence comes from Chrysanthemum lavandulifolium, assembly GCA_022545495.1. Lineage (NCBI taxonomy): Eukaryota > Viridiplantae > Streptophyta > Magnoliopsida > Asterales > Asteraceae > Chrysanthemum > Chrysanthemum lavandulifolium. The sequence continues at coordinate 48,780,907 of CM040240.1, read as the reverse complement.
ATTTAGACTATTTAATATATTTTGAACCCTTAGACTCTTGGACTTAATTATGAGCTTATGACTTGTTTTGGACCGTACGTCCTTGACCTTAAAGTCTCCCATGTTGAAGCACGTAAAGTCTCCTTGTTGAACATTGTCGAGTCTCCCATGTTCGAGAGAGGTCTTAATTGATAGTATATAATAGTTGTTATGATGGGCTGCTCGTGCAAACATTACATTCGCATTGTTAGTCCCGATTGGTTTGATTCTAGCTCAATTATACATCTGTTAATCGTGCTTCCTTATCGCGGGCAGCCATTAGTATGGATACGCTATTAGAGGTCGGGTAACCTCTCGTTCCCTGTCTACAGACGCATATTATTTATTTTAGGGGCTTTGCCTCATGCTTTATTATATACGAGCGTTAATTGACCATAGGCGTATTGACTACTAGACTTACCACTTGAAATATGGAAATGTATGTCAACTTATATGTTACAAGTCTTGTATGGTAGGGACTTGTAATATGGTGATGATTAATGAGACATTTGAAGCGTATATACTCAAAATTGTTTTGTACCATTTAAACACTTTCTTAAAATTTGATTTTATAATAAGTAAAAAAAAGACTTTTATAAAAACGGCTCTTTGTAATACATAAAACCTGTGTACTCACCAACTATTTTCATAGTTGACCCTTTTTCTCATGCATTTCAGGTGATCGTCAATAAGCTTGTTTTATGAAGTCTTTTGCATAAAGGAGTCTTCACGTGTCATCTTTGGTCGTCAATTATAAGATGCTATCTTTTGGAAATCAAGTTTTAAGATTTTATTGCCAAAGTTGGCTTGAATAATATTGTAACATTTTACTATTTCCTTAAATTTAAAGATGGTATTGTACTATATCTCTTTTGCGATGTATATTGATTATGTTGCACCTCGCGTTTCTTTCTGGCGAATGTGAGTAATTGGGATCGAGCCGAAGGTTATAGAGAATGCCGGTTTTCTAAAATAAAAACCTCAACTATAACCCGGACTAAAGTTTTCCATAAAACCCAAACATGGTGCAATTCGATTAGCCCGAGCATTTCGCCGTTGTTCCTTAATTATGCATAGCACGGTCAACTATGCACGGGTCGGGAGGAATCATGGGATGATTGGGGTGGTTACTATAGATCATGTTTGGTAGGAGTCAGTCTAGGTCACACCGGATTGCATTGGTCTAATAGTGCATTTGTCTTATGTGTTTTACGCATTTATGACTTTACTACTAGGCATTACGTGTACTAAGACTTTTGCCTTTAGGACAATATATGAGATTGAACTTAAGTACTTTGAATTGACTTGGCATGATATGTGTTGAGCCACAGCAGTCGGACATGTACCTTTAGCATTAGGCATGCCTTACGTTTTTTGTCATGTGGCGATCCCAGGCGTCATGAGCCTTAGTTAGACCTTTAGCATTCTCACTTCATCTGAGCACCCACTAATGGTTGATTTGATTGGTTTAAACAATTTCAAACTTGAGCCAAACTTTCAAAAGGTCTCTTACATAGATGAAGCCATCTCTTTCGACAACTTGTTTCTAAGCTTGATCTAGTGACGAGTTCTGTTTGATGAGTTACGAAAATCAAGTTAGAATTCGAGTTGTTTAGGTCCATGCGGTCCGTGGGCGCTCATCCAAATTGGCTATAAATAGCAATGCCAAGCCAAGTAGTTCATCCCTTTCTAACATACTCTCATACATATCTTCTAAACCTTTCTAACTGGTTTCATATCATATTAGTGATCTCTTTTGGCAAAGAAGATCAAGTCATATTCAAGCTTCAACGAGAAGTTGGAAGTCTTGTTTGTTTAGTGTTGTATGATCTAGTGTTGATCCATACTTCATTGTTGTATCAAACCATCATAATCTTGTATTTTGTGGTGGTTAGTATTTTAGTCCTCAAAATACATTGTGTGTGAATGGTTGTACCTTGGAAAGAACTAGACATCTAGCTTGAGTGTCGGAAATAGTGTAGCGAAGTGTAAAGGTTTTCTCACTGGTGAAAGGGCTTGTTGACTAGTGAAGTTAAACTCTCGAGTGTGAGACTCGGTGGAGTAGGGCAAGGAAAAAGAGTCCTTGTAGGCGAACCACTATAAACAACTTGTTGTGGTTTGATCATTTCTTTCTTGCCCCTTACATGTTGCACATATTTCATTAACATACTAAGATCAATATCAATTGATCTTTCAATAAATTCAAAACAAAGTTTTAATGGTATTCAACCCCCTCTAGTTTTCTACATAATAGTTTGTAATTTGAGTGTTGTATGTAAGTTGACTTATAAAAGTCAATTCATGCCATGAGCATTTCAGTTGCAGTTTATGGGTTGTTTGGAAATGCAATTAACGCATTTCTACTCAAGCAGATGTGTTTTAAGTATAACACATATGTAATTCTGATCGCAATTCCAATCTCGGAATGCAATTATGGGTATATTTTGCATGGTCCTTTGTAGAAAATAAAATTAGTCAACACATAGAAAATAAGTGATTTTCATTAACAATAACAATAAAGGTACAAAAGTTATCCCAAACAACCTATACCAAGCACGCTTAACACATAAAAACTTGTAATTAAACACAAAACCAACCATTATTTGCCTTCTCGGCATTGACCATCATTTTGAAATATGCCTAATCCATCTTCTCGGATACCCTTCTCCTCTTGATGGCCTTCCATTGCCTTCCACCTCTTCATCATTCTAACTTCATCAACAACAACTTCAACGAACAATTTCATCTTTTTCTTGGCATTAACTTCACCATGCATTAGTTTGACCGATTATGTTGTCTAAGGTTTGATTAAATTTGCCCATGCCATTATTGGACACCCTTTTCTAGATAATCTTGTATTTGACAGTAAACTTCTTTCCTTAAGCACCTTTAATGGCATTCACAAGTTCATTGAAATTGTGTAGTTCAGAAATCCTCATCAACCATAGTACAGTGAACTTGAGTGGTTCATCGCTGCCCTCATCAGACCATTCAGGGGTATGATCAATAACATCTTTTACAAAAGCTAGCATTTTTGACCATTTGGTTCTTGTTTCTTCCATTTGGGCGTTGTGTATGTCAACAAAAGTGCTTTTCATTTCAGCCATTTGGGTGTTTTGGATGGCAATTGTGGATGAAAATGAAAGGTGTTATGGGATCGACATACTCATGTGGCTAGTTATATAGGTAAAATGGAAGTTGTTAATGGAATGGTGGTTTAGCGTGAAAAAATGTCAAAGGACTAACATAGAAGGTGAAGTTGGTGTACTAACGTTAATACAATTGCGATAGTTCGGGGACTAAACAAGTAGTTTGCTCTAGGATTATTTGGCGGAAAATGGAAAGCCGGCAAAAACTACCTTGATGAGGAAACACATTTGCACAAATTGTCACACCCCAATTACTGTTTTGCGGAATGGAATTCTGGGGGATACCGCCATCACCACAATCGGTTATATTGAACGACATAAAGTGTCGTTGAAAAAACATCGTTGATATATTAAAACATTGAGTTACAAATAGGTCCCAAATGAAAGTGACTATGTATGAAATAAATTTGGTATAATCAAACGATGTTTTAAAGTGTATAAATCCCAAGTAAGGCGCGTCGTCTCCACGACTCTATGATATGTCCATATGCATGTCATGAAGTGTATGCCTTAGATACGAGATAAAACATGCTAAAAGTGTCAACACAAAGGTTGAGTGAGTTCATAGAGTTTGTGTTGAAATGTAAAGTCTTTCAAAATCGTTTATCAGACAAGGCATTGTGAATCCACTCGGTTCCAAGTTCCGCCCATACAAAACTTGCAACTTTTGTTTTCACACCCATTGCCAAAATATATAGTTTATGTTCAAGCACATGATGTCAAATGAATTCACAAATTAGTGCATAACTTAATGTATCCATAGTTACTTGATATAATACATAATTATAGTTTCAAATCGTTCCAAGACCATTAGTTCATGATTGTACCAAGTCCGTTAGTACATGACTATACCAAGACCGTCGATTCAATATCATACCAAGTCCATTTACCATGATTATACCAAGTCGTTAGTTCGATATTATACCAAGTCCGTTAGCTCAACATTATCCAAGTCCGTTAGATCGTGACCATACCAAGTCAGTTAGCTCAATGATAATCCCAAGACATTTAGTTCCATGATTTATGATATAGAATATGACTAAACATTCAGTTCAGTTAAACATGTAGTTTCAAATAATCATGATAGTCATAAAAATAGTTGAGCATGTATCTCTCCCAAAGAGTTTAATAAAACAATTAAAAGAGTAGGGGCTATGACTCACCTGTTGCAATGATAATGATGATATGATGTAATCTCGAAATGATGCGCAACCTCGACCGTGACCTATTATGAATGATATGTTCTAATGTAAATCATGAAACAATGTCGTGCATGCAAATCCATGTAATCTATACCACATGCGTTTTGAAAAATAGAATTTATCGTAAAATATATGATTATGACATCTCGTCATGTTATAAAATACTTTATAAGTATTTATGTTGAAATGATATCTCTCGATAGTTTAATGATTTATTATGAATTTATAACTTTTCGTAAATAAAATAATGTCATTTGACAATTCATGAAAGTGATAAAGCGAAAAGCTAGTCGTAAAATGGTGCACATCGAGTGTTAGGAAACAAACTCAACGGTTTTGGAAAGCTTGTATCATTATCTCAAAGTTTTAGCTTTTAAGTTTTTATCATAGAGGTCTCGATCATGGAGAAACATAGGTAAAGTAGGTACTTGTATCCAAAATGTTGTTTAAGGTAACTTCGGCAAAGTTTGAGTGACCGCATTTTACTCGTTACAACTCCGGCAATGAGCGTTGGGACATTTTGGAAAATAGGCTGGCGAACTCACTTTTACTAGAAGACATCGTTTTCTCAAAGTATTCTATCGATATGAAAAATGGCTCAAACATGGTCACTGCGATAACCACTTTGGTCTAGTAGAAAATATATAGGTGTTAATACTTGTGAAAATAAGTCGATAGTCATAATTTATCACAATTACAATTACACATTCAAAATATTAATTCGGTTCGTTAAGCCACAACAAGCTATCCATAGGATTAGCCTCGTGTGCTAAAACAACACCGATCCAAAGCTCCTTTATGGACTCTAAAATGAGTAATTTAAGTATGCAATCCAAACACTCCATTATATTTTAATAAACCCTTGTGCTTAAAATATCGTTTTATAAGGTTTCTAACGTTCCTAATAATTTATAGATGATACAATAGCATTTGGTAAAGTTTTCAAAGCTCAAACGGACACGAAAACGCTTAAAAACACCAATTTTATTTCCCATCAGCAATGAGTACTTTGACTTTTTGAAAAATCGTCCGTCTTTGACCATGCTTAAATCTCATTTTACACTTTAAGCTTAAAAACCTCGCGATTAATAGTAAAACATCATTTGGACAACTTTAGTGTTGAACACTTAAGCCAATTCGGACCCGAAGGGTCAAAACCTCAATTTGAAATCATATCAGCAAGTATATTTTACAAGTTGCTGTTAAAAATATAAGTTTAATTAAACTTTAATTGGCCACCATTTCTTCGTTTTAAGTCCGTTTTCTGTTTTATATATCCTCGGAATCGTGATAATATATACTAATATATTTTGATAAGTCGACACATTTTATAGCGCTTAAGACTCATTTTTGACTCGTAAAAGTCGAGAATACATGCTGAATTTTCAAACAATTAGTTTAGTCGTCAAACTTAAAAATGGCATAACTTCTTAGTTATAACTCCGTTTAACCCATTCAAGCGGTCACATTTTCGTTTAAAGTGTATTTTCTAAATATCTAGCCCAAAATATTTTACCTCATCGAGAATTCCAGAATTAGAAAATAAGATCAGACCCTTAATTAAAGTTGTCAAAATGAGTTTTTCGCGCAAAACCTATTCTAACCAATTCAAAACAACTCGGCTATTCTAATCCTACCATACACCTTCTTAGGGTGTCATGGGTTCCTAGACATCATCAAAATGATATGTTTCAAGGGATTATTTATAGGATGATTATATTTCATAATAAGTAATAAAACCATAAAAGTGGTATAAATTCATATGTAACATGCATGTTTTCTTGCAAAATGATGAAATAACATAAATATGAACATGAAAGAGTTCTGAAGATTTTGAAATGCTTACTTGAATGATGTTATGAAGATGATAAAACCTTATTAATCTATAGATTTTATTTCAAAACCTTGAAATAGATTACTAATAATACTTGATAATCACTTGTAGCTTGAAAATTTATGGCTTCCTCCTTGATTCATGAGTTGGCCGAATTTTTTTAGAGAGGATGAGAGGTTTTAGATCTTTCTTCACCTTTAATGTGTGTGAGCTATGTGTTATATGAAGATATTATCTAATATATATTGCAAAATATCTAAGTAACTTAGTAATAGGTGTATATGTTAAGATGAAAAACTCAATTTGGTTACATATATGTTTAAGGGTGGCCGGTTTTGGGACTTAGGGGGGGTGAGGTGTAGTTTTGATGTATTAAATAATTTTATTTGTTATGTATAATGTGTAAAGGATAAATATAATTAGGTAATTAGTGTAGCGTTAACTAAAAATATATTTTAACGAATAAAATAAAATGTATTGAAGTCATAAAAATTATAAAATGAATTTCTTATAAAATTGGTGAAATAATAATTATCGAGTTGAATTTAGGAAAAGTAAGTAAATATATATATATAACAATTTATATACAAAATAAATTGAAAACATCGGATAAACTAATAATATAATTTTATAGTCTTAAATGAGTATAAAAATATATTAGGATTATTTTGGAAGTGTCGGATCAATGTTTCAAAATAATGTTTATGCGATAGCGTTATTAATAGGAAAATAAGCGTTTAATGAAAATGCAAACCCATGCATAATATAGATATGAAATGATGTTATTGATGATATGCGAGACTAAATCTAGTCTATATAAATGTCCTTGATAAAATGTTCATGAATTCGCAATAAACCATTAAGTTCTGTGATTTGATACTAAATCGTAATTCGATAAATGATGAAATAGTGAAACTTCCAAAGTTTGTAAAATGACCGAAATTACGAGTTGTCACAAATCGTCCATCATAGTACCTTATGTGGAAATACGTTGCCGAATCATCCCTTTCCTTGTCCGTTTAAAGAATGGTGTTTATGCACTCACCAACCACGATAGAAATTGGCAAAAAGGTTTTTGCCACCTACAAGAAACCGAATGCACCCAGTTTCATCACAAAACCAAAATATTAAAAATTCAACCGAAAAAGCGGTTAGTTTAATACGAGGTCAGCGTATTTTTCAAATGGCGGCTTCGTAAAATAGCGGATACTCGGGAAAGTGGAGAGGTTTCTATAATTTCGATACATGAGTATATGAGGAGAGTTATTGAGGATGTGGGTGAGGATGAAGATTTTACCGTGGGTCATGGCTTAGCCGTTGACTTTGTGAATGCTAATGGGGTTGTGATTGGATGTTTAGGTGATATCAAGAGCTTTATCAATAATGGAAAGTTGATCAAGTTTTGCAATAATCAAGTCGTACTCCAAATGCCCTTGGCGATCTTACAATAACTCTCAAAGATCTCTCGGTTCGATATTTGGTACAATACATCACAAAATCATTAATGAGAGGGATTATGGAAATGATATTGTAGGGCTACTTTGTTTTCTTCTAAATCATCGAGCCATTATCTTAACATTACAATAAAAACTTAGTTAAAGTATTCCACAAGGATATACTTCACGTGGTAGTGAAATGTTAGGCGAAGAAGAACTAATTAAACCGGTAGAAAAAGAAGAAATAGTTGAACTGGAGTTGCGGGTTGGTGGAAATGTTACTCGAGGAACATTAGCGAGAATGGATGAAGAAGCATTAAACCTTACATTAGCGAAACAAGCAAGGAAAGAAAGGCCTAAACAAGAGTGGGCGGCCAAATGTAGAAATAATAAGAAGGAGAGAGCATTATAACTAGCTATGGTGCTTGTATGTGTAACATAACACAGTTTAATGAAATAAAATTAGTTTTATCATTTCCTTCATTTGTCTACTATCTAGATGAATAAAATGTTTAGTTACTTTTGTATTTGGATGAATAAAATGTTCACAAGTCAAACCAAAAGTCAAATTGTCTACAACTCACAAAGTTAACAAGAATTTTCACAACTCAAACCATTTATATGTTCCTCGAACCTTTATTTATTATATTTATTTATGGGTCGGTTATTATATATAGAAGTTACTAAAGTTTCTTAAAATTTGTCCTAAGTTACTAAAGTTTTAAAGTTGTCATTCGGGTTACTAAACTTATGAAAGTTGCCATCCATATTCTGGACTTAAAGTTGTCGTTGAGTTCTTGAACTTGTGAACATGACATTTATGTTACTTAACATATCAAAAATTATACGTAAAAGTCACTTAAATTATTATAGGCGTGTTTGTTTTATAGTTCGATGAACGGATGACAACTTTTAAACTTTAATGACTTGGACAAATTTCACATAAACTTTAGTGACTTCTTTATATAATAATCCTTTATTCGTTTCAATGAAATTTACTCTACATAATAACATCAACTTTGATAATGAGGATTAATGTATAACGGCCTGTTGCCTTTCAAAAATGTATATACCGGTCATCTCATTAATTTGAACAAGTTGAGCTTTCAAGCATAGCCAAATAATCATCCATGAGCGTGTTTGTTCCCAAGTATAACCAAATGATCAAACATGAGCTTTAAGAAACATAATATATTTTTACTATATTTGTTCGTTAAAAACATATAAGATTGTTCACGTTTACAAACGAAAATACAAGAACAAACTTTAAGTGTTCATAACTTTCATTGTTGCGTGTGGTCGCATGTTGAGTTATACCTATTTTATTAAGAGCCGAGGTCATTTTCATACAGTATAACATATTTAGATGTTGTTGTGTCTACTTTGAACAGGTTCGTAAACATAAGAAATAAATGCATGTAAATCACATCTCTATTAACGCTCGACAAAATCACTTCTAGCGACTAGGATTCACTCGCTAAAATCTGGTTTGTAGTATTAAAGTTTTAGCGACCACAAGTGGTCTCAAAAAGTTCGTCGTCCAAAATTTTTACTTTTAGCTACTACGGGTTTGAATCGACTTTCTTTGACTTTAACTTTTGACGTTATTGACTAAATCTTTGGGCGCCACTTTTAGCGACTACATGTACATTATATACTATAAAGATACAATAATTATGCATAAACGAGGACAAGTATACAAATTAACCTTAGTGAGCGCATCATTAGACATTTGAATGTAAACATATGAACACGACTTTTGTTCTTATTCGTTAATCTCCTTCATTTGATAAATAAGTTGTTTAGTTTAAGATACATGAATACAATAAAACCATGTAGACACCGTTACGTGGAAGACTTAGAATCATAACAAATAAATAATTGCGAAAGTATGTGTAACGTACCTCTGCGAATGTCGGATCTCTTGAACAAAACAAAGTGGTTTAAAGAGTTGTCCTTCCGTTTACAACAAACCAATTGGTGTAAGAATAGTGTCTTACTACCACGTTCTTGTACCTGCAATTAACCAACGAATCAGCGATTGCTAGATCTAACACAAGTCCTTGTTTTATGAAACAAAACCAAACTCCCTAACTAGGGGTGTTCGCCGAGAATTGCAAGAGAGAGGAGAGAGATCTAGGGTTAATTCAATGCAAATTATATAACCCTAGAACCTAGCCTTGTTTATATAGTGTATGGAAACCTTTGGAACAAGTTAGGGCTTGGGTTGAGAACCCTCCCTGCGGCCATGATACAAGCCCGAGAAAACCCAAACTTTTCCATTTCAAGATTTTCCATTACTAGTCCTTTCTCTTTTCATTTAACGATCGTTAGTCATTTCCGTTAAATACTGATCGTTAAATAGACTTTATGATAATCGTAAACATTAACATTAATTATTTAACTTTAATTCTCATTCGCTAATGTGTGAAATCCGTGGTCACGAGTTGAATCGGACATTTACATATTTGTAAATATATACATTTCAACATAAGTGAGCAAAAATAAATTTTCATCTTAGACAATTATAACCTTTTACTAGATGTTTGATTTGTAAATATTAAGCATGTATATTAACTTATATAGAAATAAAGCCTTGATTCATTTCCATAGTTTAAATCAAGACCCCGATTTCATGTATCTTTTTAAGTGCCGATTGATATCACCGCCATACACTCTCCTTCGGGTTAAGAGGAATATTATCTTGACCAACTAACGATATATTTTCTCGAACCGATTATCGACCGCCATACACCTCTCCATCTGATGTTGAGTATACACTAGTTGTTAGGGGTGAGAATGTGCAGTTGAAAAAGAATGTGATGATGGACCCTCGATAACCTCCTACCCCGTCTTGGATAAAACCCTCCGCTTGCTCCCAAGATTTCTGCCAAAATCACCATGTCGCTGATCCTTACATCACTTGAGGCTTGGCTCTCTCGTAGTTCCACCATCCGTTGTTGTAAAGTCACAAAACAAGAAAAGAAAACTAATAGGTAGTCTTGTAGTTTATTTAAGTCATCACACCCATTGGGCCTAGCGTGTTAATTGAACTCAACAATTTAACCCATTTGAGCCAAAATGGGTAAAATTAAACGACCAAATCACCCGTTTCATCTGCATATACGATGACATAACCGTTCAGTTATGATTAAAATGATAAACCAATGACGAACATTTATTCGTTTACATAAATGCTTTAATTAGTTAAGTCTTTTTATTGTATTTTAGTTAGTACAATATTTTTTCGTTAATATAAATATTTATTTATTTTTTTAAATCACTTGTTAATTTTAGTCCTTTAGCGACGACAATGTTGTAAAAGGTCTAGTGAACTTTTGTTTAAGAGGCAAACTTTTGTTTGGCCAACATAAAAACAGCTTCGTCGTCATCGTTATAAATAAAAGTCGTGGTCAGAAGTTTGAACATGATTTTTTATTGTCTTCTAGCGTACTTCTAGCAATGAAATGTCATCGTTAAAATTTAAAGTCAAAGTCAAAACTATTTACAGCAATTAGTAATTACAATATGATCGATTATATTAGCAGTATGTTCTTTATACTAGATAAATAAATAGGGGTTTAAAAAAGCCAAGTTGCTCGTAAGCTACTAAGGATCGACTTAGTAAAAGCTTTCAACGAGCTCGAGCTTGAGCTTCAAATAAAAAGCTCGAGCATAAGTTCGATAAAATAAAAATGAAATTGAATCTAGCATGCTTAACAAGTCACAAGCTCGATAAGAAAATGAGATTTAATCTAGCTTGTAGTTTGTGTCACGAGCATAACTTAATAAAAAATATAAAGCTCGAAATAAGCGGACTCAAGCTTAGTAAATCTTAAACCAATCGAGTTGAGCTTACGATTTATTTTCCTATATTTGGCGTAATGGGCTGGATTACAGGGCTGAGCGTGAAATTTGAAATTTGCCGAGGTTGAAACTTTTCATGGCCAGAAGTTGAAATTTGTATTTTTGTAAACTATAAATGGGCTTGAAGCTTAGGCCTACTATGCAAAATTACTAAAAATACATAATTAAATGAGTTTTTGTATATGTTAAATATTTTGTGAGTAAATAAGTAATTTATTGTTTAAAGTTCTAGTAAAGTTTTTAAACTTTTATGTAGCTAAAGTTTTAGCTTTTTGAGTCTTATGATTTACATCCAGATGACAAACGAGGCTTATTTTATAAGTCATTTATTTTAAGCTTGGCCCGGCGCATAAGCCTTTGTATATAGTAGTGCATGATACGATGCAAAACAGAACAACCACGAAGTCACAAACTGTAAAAGGTTCCCATGATTTTGCTTTTCAGAATTACAGATGTTTGTCGTATGGACTAAGCACATGGTCCTGCTACGAAATTTCATTACAGATGTTTGTGGTTCCAATACTATATTGTTGCTCCATTTTGGGACTCAAGTACTATTTGGTTTTCATGGAGTAGTTTTACATTACCTACTATCTTCATTATTTCTTTAAAATGACTTTGGTTAATTAGCAAATATATATTTTATTCTTTTTTGATAATGAGGGTGAACTTATTAATCTTGTTTCTATAATATGAAAGTTAAAATAACAAGTAACTTTCTAGGTAATTTATCTTATTTTCACACCTTATAAAATATCAATTGGAGAAATATCTGTAAAAGACTTGGGGTAAAATATGAAGAGGGTAAAATTGAGAAGGTAAATGAAGCGCGTGGAGTTCACGGCCCAATCAATTTGTATGCAGTCTACTAGCCTAGTGTCTAAAAAACCGGCTAAGGCCTACTTACCCAATCAACATACATCGTACACCTCTTTTTATATTAAAAATTTAGTGTCTTTAGAGCATTCGATGAGTAGCAGGATAGCTTTGAGACCAAATAACGCCGTTATCGGCGTTACACCCTGGGCGGGTTCTTTCAGCCGTTGGTCCTCCCAGTTAACCATATAGCGCGTTATAAAGTAAAAAAAAAAAAAAATTTCAAAACACCCCTTGCATTGGCTACTAGCATTATGTTTAAAAAATTCAAAAGACCCTAGCTGACTACTTAAAAAAAAAAAAAAAAAAATTCAAAACCTATTTTACCACTATAAATACCCAATTAAAACACCATTTTTCACATTTCTCTACTAAATCTCTCATATTCTCAATCTTCAACTGATTAACCGCAAAAAAAAAATGTTGGGAGCGATGATACTTTCTTCAATCTTCTCGTGGTGGGTGGAATACCTCAAACCGGTTCATCATCTAACCCTAACGCGGGTTCATCTTCAAACCAACCCACAAACCCGAGCCAAGAAATATATCAACAACATCAAACATTTTGTGGCAACAACACCAACAAAGCACCTTAAACTCCAACTTTCAAAATCTACACCACACAAATACCAATCAATCCGAAACATGATGTTGCGACACACCCACATCTCCTCCAAAAAGAAAAAGGTCGTGATAAGCGAATAAAAAATTCAAGACGAGCCAGAACCAATTGATTCGATGAAGAGGAGGTTGTCATTCTTCGCGTTGGACTTAAAGAAGAAGCATTACTTGCAAGGTGTTACATTGTTTGGAGGATCCGAAAGTTGGAAAGTGCCAGAGATACGTTTTGGTATCGGGTCGAAATGAGTTCAATAGAAACAACTTTCAATGGCGCACCAAGGACATGATATCAAGCAAATGGAAAAGCGTTGAACGGCATATGCACAAAGTTCACGCTTGTTACATCGTCATGCGGGATCAACAGGCGGGAAAGTGAGCATGATGTGATGAACGGGCAAAACAATGGTATCGTGAAACCAAAGAGCACCGTTTGGTCTCGATGGCGACAGGGGTTTGCATCATTATAAGAAATGGGACCGCCGAACGGTTGATTTAATGACAATGTAAGCCAAACAAACGAGGTTTGTTTGGTAATGATGAACAACCACGCCCCATGTGAAGATCGTGCTACCAAGAAAGCAAGATCCGAGACAACAAGAAATCTTGGGGGCAAGCCTGGAGGAGCAGCTGTCGACTTAATGACAATCCGTCATTTTCCGGTATTATTTATATCGGTTATGCGAGTTATTTATTTTCTAATCATTATAACTCAAAACGAAGTCATCTCGTGTTTCAGATGTCCGGCACCACGGCATCAAAACCATAATAAATTGGCACAAAATTTACGTTCTAATTTCAAAGTAATAATAATACCATAATATTTCTCTTGTCAAACGTCTCCGAAATATAAAATTATAAAATCGGATGAAAATATTTTACATACTTTAGCGTTATCACATGCAGACAGTTACAGTCGGAATCTGATTAATAAATAATAAAACTAATAAAGATAATACACCTACTAACCCTACTTCTTCCCTTTCCTACTCATTTTGAACTCCTCTTCTCTACTTGTCGACAAACACGAAGTAGTAATCTAGCCACTTTTGATAGTCAACCTCAAAATCATTCTTGTCACCTTTAATAAGCCATCTATCACATTTCGGTCATATGTTTCTCTTGGGTCATATCGAGGAGAAGAAGGCGAGACAAGAAAGGAGATGTCTACAACTCGAGGTCAAGAAAGGGTGTTTGGATCCATCAATTGTTGTGTATAAATAGAATGCTTTATTTCGGTTTCTTCATCACCTCAAATCAAATTTTACAAAATTAGGGTTCTTATATCAAAGGGTTTTGAAAATTATCATAGGGTTTTATAATTCAAGGTATATAGAAGCTAATTCAAGTTCCAATTGCTTCGATTCACTCCGATTCGTTCAATCAAGCCCTTGGTGTTTGGTTCTTCATCTACTCGACCCACATTTGTTTTGTAAGATTTATACTTTGATACTTTTGGATTTAAGTTGTTAATTAATTTTGTACACTTTCAATCTATTCTTTATGTCGAAATAAAATTGTTGCTTGGTAAATTTTAAGTGAATATTATTGTTCATACCCACCGTTTGGTATAAACTTTGGTGTTTTGATTTTTTTAGTTCTGATGTCGTTCTTTGGTGGTCTAATAAATGGATAAAACAAATTTTAAAACCTAAATAGGCTCGTGGAAGTGTTATCGACTTGCATTTTGTTCATTCTTTTTTTAGTCGGTACAGTGTGGGAGGTAGTACTAGTCATGATTTAAGAAATTCACGATTATGAATTAGGGTAGATGAGTCTAAGTTTGAGTAGTCAAAATGGTTGTGATTAAAAGGTTGTTGCGGGTGGTCAGGTTACAATTACCGGATAATGGCATTCTTGACTTGTTAGCCTCTAATTTTGGGAAATGAGTCAAAGCGGGTGGAAACCCTTTAACGTAAGGGTTACTAGCATAATATTTTGATAATGTTTTGTTTTAGTATGTGAAGGGGTGTCATTGAAGTGTCTTTTGGTTAATCAACCCCGACTTATAATCATTGCATGAGTCCAACAAGCTCGTTTTGAGTCGTGGCGCAAGGTTGGGGTGTTTGTACTCTCTTTGTTTACTCGCCCCTACTTAGCTTTTGCCTCATTTTCCTTCTCTACCTTTCGTACCAAATGGGAGGAACACCTTTTTGTGTCATCTTGAGCATGGTTGTTTCACTAGAGTCGAGGCAATAGAAATTCCAAGAGGATTAGCCACAACCCACTTCATTGAGTCAAAAGTATGTCACTGACTTGGGCCAAAGCCCAAGTAGTTATAAGAGATGTGTATATTTTTGTGTACATAGGTATATAGGAAAACTTCAATTCGGTCTTGTGAGATGTCAAGATTGTTTGATTGTTTATCCGGATTCGACTTAAACACCCGACTCAGCCATTTCGCTCACCCACGAACTCACAATGAAATTTACAACAAGTACACAATCTACTCCCACTCAAAGTTTTATATACTCAATACATAAGACTATAAACCATTGCACATATTTGAAAACTTATAAAAAAACTAAACTTGTAAGCAACCGTTTATTAATTTATATCACCTAGTTAACTAGCACATAAACTTGACATGTTTTACGAAAACTTATAAGAGTTTTATAAATTATAGAGCGGTATACTTAAATATATATACCATGTAATTTATAATTATCACAAAGCTACTATATATACACGGGTCATGCCCGACTTTTAGATCAAAATATACCTAAATTTAGTTATTTTTATAAATAACAACCAACCATGAGTTTTATACACACCAATTCATTTAAAGGTAAAGGTACTAAACAAAGCTTAATCTTACATTTTTTACTTTGATAATATAGTATACATATATATTTTTAAGCAACGAAATGTTTATACATAACTTTATAAACTAGTTTCTTAAACTACGTACTTTAAAAGAAACCATCTTTATACTTCTATCTAGTACTTCATATATAAATATAGTTACGCAATAATGTTTCGGACGTCTAGCAATTATTGTGCTCGCTTTCCATACATCACTTCGGTTCATCATCAAACACGAGACCTAGTCGTCTTTGAATCTTTTACGTCTTGCACTTCCAAGAGCCAAAATCTACAAAATTATATTAAACGTTAATCTTTGCACACAGCAACAACAATTGTTTTTATTAAACCTTGTCGAGTCATAATCATGAATAAAGACTAAATTTGCCATACTAATCTAGGTCGCGTGTTGTGCCATCCAATAATCCTATTTTGACTATTGCTTTAGTCGCTTCTTTGCCAAGGTGAGTATTCACAACCCCCTTTTTACTGCTTTACTTATTTGTGGTGAAATGCATGAACATAAACTTAAATTGTTTTTATCTGAATTAGACCTTTAATATATTTGAACCCTTTGACTTATATTGAATCCTTTTTGACTTATTTTGAACCTTTTAATATATTTGAAACCTTGACTTATATTGAACTCTATTTTGACTTGATTTAGACTATTTAATATATTTTGAACCCTTAGACTCTTGGACTTAATTATGAGCTTATGACTTGTTTTGGACCGCGTCCTTGACCTAAAGTCTCCCATGTTGAACAACGTAAAGTCTCCCTGTTCGGAGCATTCAACATCGAGTCTCCCGTGTTCGGGCGGTCTTGATAGTATATAATAGTTGTTATGATGGACATTACATAAACAGTACATTCGCATTGTTAGTCGATTCGTTTGCCGTTCGCACTCAATTATACGTACCGTTAAATGCGGCTTCCTTGTCGGAGCAATAGGTAGTATGGATAAGCTATTAGAGGGCCAACCTCCGTTTCCCATCTCTGAACGCATATTATTTATTTTAGGGGCTTTGCCTCATACTTTATATATCGGCGTTAATTGACCATAGGCGTATTGACTACTAGACTTACCGAAATATGGAAATGTATGTCAACTTATATGTTACAAGTCTTGTATGGGCGGGACTTGTAATATGGTGAGTTAACGGGACATTCAAAGATTACTCTCAAAATTGTTTTGTACCATTTAAACACTTTCTTAAAATTTGATTTTATAATAAGTAAAAAAAAGACTTTTATAAAAGCGGCTCTTTGTAATATAAAACACATGTACTACTTCAACTATTTTCATAGTTGACCCTTTTTCTCATGCATTTCGGTGATCGTCAATAAGCTTGTTTTATGAAGTCTTTTGCATAAAGGAGTCTTCACGTGTCATCTTTGGTCATCAATTATAAGATGCTATCTTTTGGAAAAGTTTTAAGATTTTATTGCCAAAGTTGGCTTGAATAATATTGTAACATTTTACTATTTCCTTAAATTTAAAGATGGTATTGTACTATATCTCTGCGATGTATATTGATTATGTTGCACCTCGCGTTTCCGCCTCACGGCGGTGTGACGATTGATTGTATCGAGGAAGGTTATAGAGAATGCGGGTTTTCTAAAATAAAAACTCAACTATAACGGACTAAAGTTTTCATAAAACCCAAACATGTGCGTCGATTAGCGAGCATTTCATCGTTGTTCCTTAATTATGCATAGCACGGTCAACTATGCATAATTCGGGAGGAATCATGGGATGATTGGGGTGAATTACTTAGATCATGTTTGGTAGGGTGAGTCTAGGTCACTGAGATTGCATTGGTCTATGTCGTGCATTTGTCTTATGTGTTTTTACGCATTATGACTTTACTACTAGGCATTGTGTACTAAGACTTTTGCCTTTAGGACAATATATGAGATTGAACTTAAGTACTTTGAATTGACTTGGCATGATATGTGTTGAGCCACGTAGTCGGACATGTACCTTTAGCATTAGGCATGCCTTCGTTTTGTCATGTGGCGATCGGCGTCATGAGCCTTAGTTAGACCTTTAGCATTCTCACTAACTGGCACCCCACTATTAGTTGATTTGATTGGTTTAAACAATTTCAAACTTGAGCCAAACTTTCAAAAGGTCTCTTACATAGATGACCATCTCTTTCGACAACTTGTTTCCTAGCTTGATCTAGTGGCAGTTCTGTTTGATGAGTTGCGAAATCAAGTTAGAATTTTTTTAAACCCGGGTTTTTTTGGGGGTTCTTTTAAAAAAGGTTTTGGTAAAATTTTTTTGTTCCATTTTTATTTAGGGATCCTCCTAAAAAATTTATTTTAAAGGGGGTAAAATTAACTTATTTTCCCTTATTTTAACAACAAGGTCCTTTCTTCCTAGTTTCAAATTTACGCTTTTGAAACTCCCTTCCCATGAAATTGAACCGGAATTTCTATTTTTTCCCTTTCAAACTCACAACAGTTAACATACTTTTCACTTTATAACCATTTTCATTATTTTTTTTTTTTTTGGTTTTTGGTTTTTTTTCTTTGCCCCTTTTTTGGGTTTTTTGGAATAAAAAATTTTCTGAAATCTTATTACGTTTGGTTCATTAGGTCCTAATTTTTTAGGCCTGGATTTTCTTTAAACCCAAATGAAAATTATCTTTGGTATTATCCTAAATTTAATTCTCAAAACTTGCTATCCTATCCTTTCAAAATTAAAAAATCTCCCATCTTAAAGTTTAAATCAAGAATTCATTAAAAGAAAAAATTGCCGATCTACAAATGTTCTTTTCTTCCTTTAAAATTACCCTTTGAAAGGAACCCAAAAGAATGAGTATTTACAAAAATTTAATGTTTATAACATGGGTAATCCAAAGTTTAATTTTGAATTTGAAATTTAAATATTTAATCCGAAAAGTTTGACCTTTTGGATTTTCAAATGTCAACCTTTTTCCGAATTCAAGGTTTTTTTCCATTGGACCTTATTATTAAAAAGTTTATTGGATAACTAACCAAAAGGAGTTAAGTTTCAAACCATTTTAATAGCCTTGAAAATTCTTTAAAAATTGCCAATTTTGGGTTTTTTTTTAAATTTCCAAAAATTTCATTTTCAAAATTTAAAATTTTATTTTCAAATTTCTTTCTATTCACAATTTTATATTCTATTTTGAAGCATTTTATTTTAATTATTTCAAAATTTTATATTCCAAAACCTTTCATTCGGGAAAAAAACACAGATTTTTTTCATTTTTGAAACTAGGTTTCAAATCAAATTAGCTAAGGGTTAAATTTAGGGGAAATATTGAAAAAATAAAAGAAGGTTTCCTAAAAACACATTTTCATATTAGTTCTGCAGGGTTTGAATTTTTTAATTTTTTAAAATAGCCATTCACTTTTTTTAATAATTTTTCTAAAAATTATTGAAATTTTATACCTTTTTGCTTAAAAATTAATTACAATTTACCCGTTTTTTGAAATTTTTTTTAAAATTTTTAATTTTATAATTGAGGTTTTTAAATTCTTTTGAAATTTAATTTCACCCAAACTTCAAAATTATTTTTAAATTTTTAATTTTAAATATTTTATTTTGTTCCGTTAAAAGTTTCAAATCATAATAATTAATAAATTAAAAAAAAATCTTAAACATTTAAATCTTTTACAAAAATCTAAAAAAGCCCTTGGACCCCCATTAGTTTATTTTTATAAAATTGGTTTGATGGAAATACCAATTTTTTAATTTTTAAATCAATTTAATTTATAAAACACAAACACAATAAATAAAATGAAAAAGTTTTTCTTCTTTTTCTGACCAAACAAAAAAAAAATTTAATTTTTTAACTAATTTTTCTACTTTGTTCTATTTCAATTTTTAAAAATAAAGTTTTAATTTCTATTAAAATTTTCCACTAAGTGTTCTAAATTTTTCCACCTTTCAAATCAATTTTTATTTTTATTAGCTATACAAAAAAGCAATATCATAAGTCAACCCACTTTTATTGTTTTTTTACTATTAAAACCTAAATTATTCCATGAACTTAATTTTAAATTTGAACCCATAACCCTAAAAAGTTGGATTTAAATAGCTTTTTTGATTGGAAAGGTTGAACAAGTTTCCTAGAAAAATTTTTGACCATGAAATTAAGGGCGTTCATTTTTAAAATTGGTTTGCGGATGGATTATTTTTTTTTTTTAAAAACTTTGGAAACCTATCCTTGGGGGTTAAACAGTTTATCAAGAGGGAAATTTTGGTTCCGGGGAAAACTTTTACGAAAATAAACTGTAAGGTTTTTTGGGGAAAAGGTTTTAAAATAATCTAAATGGTGTTTATAAAAATAATTAGTTACATTAACAAAACAAGGATTTAAAACGTGAAAGCACTTATCACTCTTCCATTTTAAATATGATATTTTCTATTTCAAAGTTTAACCTTTAAATTCTCAAACCAAAATGGTTACAATCCATGTTTACCATTTTCATCATAATTATTTTAAAATAATGTCTTTAATAAAAGGGTTTCCGGTATTTTTCTTTCCCGTTGTAAGGGTTTAACGAGTTTCGTTTGGCTTTTCGAAAACATCATAACTTCAATTTTTGATTTCCTAAGCAACTTTTTGGGTGCGTTTCCGTGGGACATTAAAGTATTTTATAAATGGCGGGTGTCATAAGGTGTATTTAAAGATAAACTTATTTTCAAAAAGTAAAGGGTATGGAATCTAAGTTTAATAACAACAATTTCATGTTAAAAGCAACTTAAATTGCGAATAAACACCTCTTTGGTATCTACTTTTGTCACCTAATCATTGCATGGGTGAATGCCCACACTTGTTTAAATTTTATAAATTTTAGATACATGCTCAACATTTTAATTTAATTTGAATTTAAATACTTGAATCTAAATTAAACTTTTGTTTGAACAATCATGACTTTTAACTTTTGTTTCACCTTTATGGTAATAATTATGGATCTAAAGTTATATGTTATGAACACTATTATTTAACCATTTCCTTGATTTTAACCCTACATATTTTTAACCTTTTAAATTGTTTGGACCTTTTAAATTATTTAAACTTTAATTATTTAATCTTTTACATATGTTAACTCTTTTAACTTTAAAGGATTTGATATTTTTGAAGTTTATTATTTTAACCCTTTTGACTATTTTGAATTTTATATGTTTTACTCTTTGGTTTTTAACTTTTGGAACTAACTTAAACTCTTGAACTTAATATGAATTTTAAAACACGAACTTAATTATAATTATGCTGTTTTGAATTTGAACGTATTTTTTATTTCCCCGTATTCGACTTTATGAAAAGTCCCCTTTCACGATAAATTTCCCATTTTGCTTAATTTTATAAAGTTTAGATGTTGTTTTTGATTTTGTTTATAATATATAGGTACTTTATTAAATTTCCCCAAACTGGGTTATATATTGGGCGATATATTTTTCTACTTTGCACGGCATAATTATTATATCTTCTATATTATAATATTATACAACTACACTTGACCTAGCACAATTTTTAATGGGTTGTGAACCACATTAAGTTTTGTATTAAATTTTTACAACCCCTTTCTTACATTCTAATGACAAAAACTTTCCTTTCCTAGGTTTTTAAAGGCCAGAAAAAAATCATAATCACTCAAATTTGTTCAATTTTACATGTTTTATCTGGTATTAAGGCATTCACCATCATCAGTATTTATAATTTCCCTCTCAATATATTTGATTCTATTTTATTGTAACAAATCATTTTGTCATAAACTTTTACCTTGTTTTTAAATTATTATTTTACAATCAAATATATTTTAAAGGACCTAGGATTGTATTTGAACTTTGTGTATGGGGTCATCCCCGATTCCATTTTTGAAACAGAATTTGGGGTGTTATTATTTGGATAAATTTATAGGAAATGGTTATATTGATGACTTAAACAATATGCTTTGGCGTTTTAAGCAATTTATGAAGTTATTTATTTCATTTCCATAATTTTAGAACCCATTCGTTTTTTTTAACCCAAATGGAGTACCTTGACATTATCAAAAAAATGGTTACTAACACCAAAATATATGAGCGATTATCCAAGCATTGCATAATTCTTTTAAATTTTCCAAGTAATTACCCCATTATATCTAGCAATGGTTTCTAGACATTGTTTTCTTGTTTTATTGTTAGTTAGTAGTTTAGTTTGCGTTTAACACCGTAGGAAGGGGGTTTTACCCGAAACGATCCGACCCGGGAAATCTTGTCAACTTAAATACCCCTTCCACCTTGGAAGGGTGGTGTTTCCATAATTAATTTACATTTTGTTAAGATTTAAAGAAACCTTCTTTCTTTTTAAACAATGGAATACTTTATTTCATCATAAGACCAATCATCAAACAACACAATATTACGTCCTAAATTGGCATCGGTTGGTTTGGTTGTTTTATGTTTATATTTTATACTTCTTTTATGCGGTTTTTATTTATCGGTTTTACAAATATGTTTTGATAATTATTATGGTTTCACATGCCTTAAATTTTTTTTTTACTTTTTATGTCGAATTTTTTAGAGATTTTATTCGTTTAAACATTTTTAACCTCTTTTGGCCAGCATATATATTTGATCAAATATGTAATATTTTGGTAAGTGACCTTTTATAGTGATCTTTTGTAAAGGACATTTTATTTTTTTAAGGGTTCTTGTTTTGGCGGGAAAACTTGGTAGGAAAACTTCTTGGGAAAAATTAAAGCCAAACGACTTGTAAATTTAATGGACATTGTATTTTGCGTTTTGAAATAAATAGCGACTTGCTTTCAAGTCTAGCGACTTTCGTGGATTGGACATAAAAAGCGTTGTTTATTTTAAAGGTTTTGACTCGTACATATTTTATCTATAAGAAAGGTAGAAGGAAAGCCCTTTGAGCCCGACCTACTAATACCAATCAAACTATTTTTCCAAAGGTTTGACGCATAAACATATTATATCTGTTCCAATAATTTATACCCATTTACACTCCGACTCAACACTTACATTTTCTTTTAAGAAAATCAATTTGGCGAAAAATTAGCCGGTTTGTTACTTTGTGGGAACTAAAAAATGCCTTTTTGGACTCTAACCAATAAACAATCAGGACTCATCAAACTGGTTGAAAAGAAAATCTAAATCTAGTTATTTCATGATTTTCAAAGTAAACGGTGGTCGTCTAAAATTCATCCGTTATTTAAAAACTTCTTTATATAATTTATATTTTAATATATTATATAATATATTAAATAATATTATATTTTAATTATTTATTATTATTTAAATAATTTTAATTATTATAATTTATAAAAATATTATATTATAATATAATTTAACTCATAAATTAAGGTTTATAACAATCAGTTATTTGTTTCTTTAGTTTTGAAATTTAAATCAACAAATAAAATACCTTGCTTATTACCATGATTACAAACCTCCCATAAAGAGCCACCATGGCAGGTTAAGTAATATTGGGTGATCTCATCTTTTGTTGTGTGTACATAGGGAATCGTTTATTTTAATAGGTTTGGTGGAAGTACTTGGGAGGTTAATGTTAGTGGGCGTGAAGTGTTTGATTTAAAAATATTGGAAGGGGGTGGAAAATATTTGATGAATTTAGGGTTTTTTTAGGAATCTTGGTAAATTTTTGGAAAAGAATGGACTATTTTAAAATGGGGCTGAAATTGTTTGGGTTTGTGGTATAATTTTAGGGCTTTAAATGGTTGTTTTTATCCCTTTGAACAGGGTTGAAATTTTTGTGATTTTTGGCACATGGGGCCGTTTTTTTTTTTTTGGGGGATCTGGTAAATTAAACCATGTTTATTTTTTGAAATGGAACATGACAAACAGTTATATTGGTGGTCAAAGGAGGATTTAATAGGCGTTTAAGTAGGGATCCATTTTATTTTTTTGGTCTTGATTTGAAAAAATGGTGGATTCAAAGGTCTTCCAAATTTGTCGTTTAATGGGTTTGATCTTTGAGATTTGGATTTTATGGATTTTTTACGTATAGATTTGTTGGTTAGAGATTGTAATAAATTTGTAAAATTTGTTTGACTTAGATTCTTATGTTATGGAGTTGGTACGGAAACATTTTACAAAATATTTGTCCGGTTGAATTGATTTTGAACAATGTTGCTAAGGGTTTTTTTATCGATATCCTTATTTATTAGTATTTTCGGGGCTTATTTCTCTTTTTCTTTTCTTTTCCAAGATGACTTTTTGACACTAAAGGGGTGATAAAGGCTTGGTATTTAGTTATCAGTATTTCGAACCCAAAGAATAAACCGGTTGTCTCGCTTAGAATCTCAAATTTTTAATTTAATTTTTTTAAAAATTATAAATTAATAAAAATTAAATTTATTATTTAAATTATATTTTTTATTTTATTTTTAAATTTAATAAATATGTAAATGGTTTACAAAGTATTCTAAGGTGAATTATAACAACCATAATTATTCGTGCCAGAATTCAATATACTTGGTCTAAAAAAAACTTTAAGAATTTGGTGGGTCATGTTTTCAAGATGTTTGTTATGAAGAATTCTGATTGGAAGTTATGTGCTTAGAAAGTTGAAACCAATGGGGAGATTGTATTTGATGTTTAGGTTAAGGAAGAGTTTGTAAGGTTTTTGAATGTTTAATATTTATAGGGAATTTGGTTAAATAATGATTTAAAGGGGTGGGTAGTATTAAATGGTAAAGGGGTTTTTCCTAAGACTTGGGTTGGATTATTTGTCTAATTGTGGGAAAATGGTTTTGATAGGTTTTAATTAATTAAACATAATGTAATGAAATAAAAGGGATTGGTAAAGAAATAATAAGGAATAGTGGTCTAATAGTTAATCCTTAGTATTTTTTTATACTTCCAAATTGGTGGGGTCAATTTGAGAGGACAAATTTGGTAATTTAAAATACGGAAAGATGAAGGGAAAATAAGTTTATAAGTTTTGTTTGGTCCCTAGCCGAGTATTAAGGTACTGTAATTCTAAATATATGCCGGTTGTTGGGAACTTGAACTACAAATTCTTGTTCATCCAGGATGGTGAGGTTGGCTCCTAATTGTTTTTTCTTCCTTCCTTCGGTCCGCTCATAGGGTTGGTTGGCATATTCCTAGGAAACCTTTCCCACAAAACTACCGACCAAGGGTGAACCAAGAATTGCATGTCCTTAAAAAATTATAAAGTAAAGGTAAACAAAACAATTAAGGTCAAACTATAACCGGTTACCTCATTAATCTGAAATCAATTGAATATTAAAGTCAAATACATGAATTGAAAGAAAAGAAATAATAAGCGCTAAACTTTCGAATGGTGTGATTTCCCAAGATTTTGCTTTGACACGACTTTCCCACATTCTCAGTGTTGTTTGGAATGGGAGTTTGCCTAATGCCCCGGGAGAGGAAAGAGTGTTAAAATCAGATTCTTGGGTATTTATAGGCTGCTTCGGTAACCAATATAGGGTTCGTCCTTTATTTTTTGTAAATGCCTAGATGGTGTTACGGGCTAACCATAATGGTTTTGTAGTTTAATAAACTCTTATGCATAATGATGCGATTTGGGTAAAAATCTGGAATTTTTGCCTAATAGTTACTCTAACTAAGATTCCGTAACCTTTTAATAATTGGCTTGAGGCACTTGAATTACAATAAGGGCAGTTGCCAACCCAAAATAGGCACGTATAAATCTTTGTAAGTTTCCTTTCGGTTCTTTAGCTCCATGCTGTAATTTCGGTGGAAAACTGGAAAACAACTAAATCCATAAATTTAAAATAAGAGATTTGGTTGCACTTAAATTTACTTTTGATGTTACAAGTGTTCTACTCCTTGATGGTTTTAATTTCTACAGGGTAAAAAGGGATATTGTTAAGATGGAGATTGAACGTGAACAGCGCATTTCCGAAAAGATATTCACGAAACCAAATTGATAAAGTTAAGCTAACTTTTTATGGTTTGCTTATTTTGAAAATCCGAAAATCTATTTCTCGGTTTAAATATGTTTGTAAAATCCATAAAAGGAAAATATCGGTAATATAAAGTGCATTTGGTTATGGTTTATTCTTTTTTGTAAAATCCTGAAAGAAACTATTTCTGGTTTAAAATGGTTGTAAAAGTGATCATAGCCATACGGAGGGAAATTTTTGAATTTATCGATCTTTGGGAAAGGTTTCTACTTAAAAGGGATAAAGGTGTTTTCTGAATTGGGGTTCTTATTTTCTTCATGCATTGGTTATTTAATGTTTCAGGGTTTTGCTTTTAACCATGGTTGGGAGAAACCATTATATATTACTTAAAGCTAAAGGAGGCTAATTTGAGTTTCAAAAGAAAATGACAGGGTTAATTCATTATTATTTTTTGATTGAAGTGAAATTAGGCGAGGACTTGTTCAAGGTATCGGGAGGTTGGATAAATTTTCAAGTCTTTGTTGGGTTATTTAAAAACAAGACTTGGAAATCTAGTTATTGTTGGGTGTCTTTTACCTTTTCTTTTAACCCTTGGGGTTTTTAACCCAAAAAACTATCCTTTAAGGAATTGTATCCGGTGTCATTAATGGGAAAGAGTGGTTAATCTATTACTTGATGGTTTTGGAGAAGATAAGTCTTAGAATTTGGGGTGAATCTGGATTTTTTACAATTGTTTAATCAAGTTGGGTTAGTTTACTTGGGTAAATTATCACATTGGGTTTTCTTCACAAAAGTCCGACAAAAGTTTGAATGAAATGGGGTGTTACTGTTTTGAAGGTATGGAGGTTTGATTTGAAATTTCAAGCCTGCACTTAAAAAAAAGAAAATTTGGTTGGGCTTTATCTTTTCGAAGAAAAATCTTCTTAGACGTTTGCCCAGTTCAAGGTTTCAAAGAAAAGTTTATCTTTAGATTTTTGGAAGAAAATCTTTATTAATGAATTCTCCAACGCCTCTTTTTCCATGGCTTATCATCAAGTAAGGATCTTATAATTTTTTTCCATTGCCAAATAATGAAATGGGAATCATGTGCAATTTTGTGGGGAGAATGGTGAAACATTTGGTAAACTTGTTTAAAAGAATATCTCCGTACAATTCTTGAGGGAAAAAGTGTAATTTTACATTTGATTGATATAAAATAAATGGTAAGATCCAAATTATAAGAAAAATTCTTCATTCATCTTAGGGTTTTTCTTCTAAACGTTGGTTGACATCTTCCCTTTGATTAATGGTGCTTTCGGTTCTTGTTTTTAATCTTTTCATTTTTGTTTGATTGGGAGGATTTGACT
The DNA here is from genome assembly GCA_022545495.1 of Chrysanthemum lavandulifolium. NCBI lineage: Eukaryota > Viridiplantae > Streptophyta > Magnoliopsida > Asterales > Asteraceae > Chrysanthemum > Chrysanthemum lavandulifolium. The sequence goes on along the minus strand of CM040240.1, from coordinate 48,753,850 downwards.
TAAGATTTATTTGAAAGTTAACGGAATGCATTTGGTGAGTTAAAGATGTTGACTTTTCTATTCCCAATTGAACAATCTTGAAGAAGGTTGAGTCTGATCGGTTCTACATTTCCCTACATGTTAGAAGACTAAGGCGAGTTGCATTTAGATCTAAAGACTTCTTTTAATTGATTCATCATAAAATTGTCGGTTTAGGGAGAGCACTAATTGGGGGAGTGAAAAGTTTTAATCCCCAATTAGACTTGCTCATTTTTAAATTGATTCCACAAAATTAAAAGTGTTCTTCTCAAAATTTTCTAGTACATGGGCTTATAATGTGTTCTTGTTAAGTATCAAAACCGACGGGAAAAACCTTAAAACAAAGGGTAAACTTGATGGTGATTAAAGATAGGGAAGACAAATGTTGACCCATGAGAAAACTCAGGTTTTACTCATCAAGGCTTTTAGTGTTATTATTCCAACTACGTGGGAAAGTGATGTAAGAAAGTTTACGAAAAAAGAGGACACAAGTGTGTGATGATTTGATGTTTAAATCATCATGGGAGAATTGTGTACATTGGGGGCTTTCATTTGTTTATTGATTGGTGGAATATAATCACTTATTGGAGTTGAAATCCAGGTCCTCCACAAATAATCGGTGATTCGCCCTTCTTCAATGTTATCGGTTATTCTCTCTTGGGCATTGGTGCCGGGTTCTTGAGCTTTACACTTTCTTTAGGGAGATAAAAGTATACATGGGTTATTCTTTGGCTATTGGACTTGCTCTTGATGTTATAAGGTTCTTTGTCTTTGGGTAATTGTGTATTGGGTTCGTGAGCTCTAGTTAAAGGGCATCAATTCATCACATGGTGGAAGTGGTCTTGACAACTTTTGGTATGGATCGCGGACTTGTTGAAATGGAATTTGAGAAGATTATTCATGTGTGGGATGATTCTTGTTGTTCTTGATGATATATCCTCGACGAGCATCTGATTATCGTTCTTAAAGGAGTGGTTTATGATAATTGTGGCTTCTTCCATCGCTAAGACTTGAAATAGAGCTTGAATCTGCTCATCTAAAGGTTTTCGGTTTGGGGCGCCAAAGTCTCTCTTTCTCAAAGGCTTGGGTTCTTCTTCATCGGAGCCTCGGAAGCTTTGGTGGTGGAAGTTTAAGAGATGGCCAATTCTATCTTCCGCTTTGTTGATATCCTTATCTCGGTTGTATAATCATTCTCTTAAACTATATCATCTATTCTATCGTAAATAATTTTTAAAAACCAAAATACAAAATTATAAAACCAACAAAAACAAAATAAAAAATATAAAATCAACAAAAGCCCATAAAATCGGAAAATTTGAAAAATACCAAAATATTGCTTTTCAAAGACATGTCTTCGGTATCGATAACATCTGCGGTCTTAGAAATTTATTCAATAATGCGGGACCATAGATGAAGTTTGAGGGTGTAAATATTCCTTTTCAAAAATGTCTAAAACCATGCTTCTGTTATTTGATTGTAACCAGCTTCAAAATGGCTTCGATTTTGATTGTAACCGTGCTAAAACCATGGCTTTATTATTTCATATAGCAACCCGTTCTTTTAAAGGAAGGAAAGTTTCCCTCCTATTTTCTATTTTACATCCTAAAAACAAAACAAGGAAAGCATGTGTCAAAACGTTCCACAAATGTTTTCCTTTAAAATTCTTTAGAAAATTTTTGTTTTTTCAAAAATGGTGGTAAAATGGTTGCTTGTAAATCAATCAGTTGAGTTTTCGTATAATTGAAAACTCAATCAATGACTTCAGGCTTTTAAACTTTTGGAAAAATAAATTGATTGAGGGGAGAATGTTTTCAAATCTATATCATCTAAGAGCTTATCTAATTATCCTATAACTTAAATGTAAAACATGTTAACCTATGTTGAAGGACTAGGTGCCTAGGATATGATTGTTAGGATTAGATGATTAGGTTTGATAAACACATAATTTCATTTGTATGTCGATTGATATGTTGGATTGACTTTTATTAGTCGATTCTTTGTTTGGGTGATGTGACCACCATATATTTGTTGTGTTCACTAAATATCGGTATATTGGTATATAAGAATGTTCTGATCCGGATCCCAAAGAAGATGATTGGATGCGAAAGGAAAGGGTAACTATATCTTGGATTGACAAATGAAAGCGGAGCTTAATTTGATTTCTATGGAGGTTGGCATGGCGCACAAGGGTCTCTTTGCATCATCATATGGTTTTCTTCATCATCAAATGAAAGCGGATTAATTGACCTCGGTTGGCATGAAAAAATGCACGTAAAAGTCTTTCCCTTGGATGGTTTTCTTCAAACCTCCAACAACAACAAAAGCACTCAACCACCTAACTTCTTTGGCGGGACAAGTAGTGGATGATAACATTTTTTAAACAATTTTAAATAATATTGTTTTGAAAAATGGAAAAAATTGGTTTTGAAAATAAATTGGACTTAATTTTGAAAATCACCGGACTTCATTTATCAAAACTTAATCCTCAATCATCGACTACGGCATCGATTGAGGGAGAGTGATTTAAATAAAATATTTTCAATCGATATTTCTTCATAAAGGTCGGTTGTACAATAATAAGTGGTGATCTAAAGATTTAATGTTATGTCATGGTATGATTTTCTTTAAAACCCAAAATCTTACAAAATGAAATTTTTCATTCTTGTTTGATTGTGAAATTGTTTTATTTTACTTAAAATCTCTTAAAACTATCATACGACACTAACAATCTTTAATGTCTAAATTGGTCCTCATCGGTCAAGTTCAAAATTAAATCAAACGTCTTTCCCAAAAATCTTTTAAATGATTTAAATCGGGGATCCAAAATCTCAATTGGTTTGAAATTTTTGATCGGGGAGATCGTGATTTAAATCTCAAATTTGTTTTAGTCCTTTAAAACTCGCCTCCATGTTTCGATTTCAATATATGATGCACATGATTGAGGAGGAATTTATCAAAACAAGATGAGTATTTAAGCAGGCCATATTCTCCATGTTTTCTAAACCTTATTAAATCTTGGGATCCAAAATCTCAAAGGGTTTGATATTTTTGATCAAATTTGTAATTTAATAAAATCGATAAAGGTGATCGTTTGATTCAATTGTGCATGCCTCTCCCTATTGCTAAGCCTTTCGAATCGAAGCATATATTAAGGGAGCATTTCTAATGAAAATAAACTATCAAGGTACAAAGGTTTCAATGTTTTATCATAAGTACCTTGATTGAGTTTTAAGGTTTTCTATATGGCATTGTGATCATGGAAGTACTTTAAAGAACTCCCCTCTATGTGATAAAATGATTTCAAATATCAAACATATTGAGGGTTTACCAAAAAAATCAAAAGGCTTTTCTAAGAAATTGTGATCAAAGAAATTATTTCTAAAGAACTCTTGCCTCCATGTGCTAAACAATCTAATAATCATATGCACATGTTGAGGACATTTCTAAAATGATCAAAACAATTAAGGTACAAAATGCTTTGATATTATATCACAAGTACCTTGATTGATTTTCCAAATGATTTTCAATTGGTTTCGAGAAGGAAAGAACAATACCAAAACAGACCAATTTTCTTTATGCATGGTGTTATAAGGATGGCTAGGTTGGTATTGTTCCCCGATCCCAGGGGGGATCTACCGAGGACAATACACTAGATAGTGAAGTCCTTGGTATGATGAAAAAAAAGGAAAAAATGAGAATATGGGAAGAGTGCGGGGGGAGCTAGTCTTGGAACAAACCCAACAAGGTTCTAGTAATGAAGTCTCGGTGCGAAGGGTTGAAGAATGAAAAAATTAATGTGAAAAGGGTGAAAAATAGCCCTCAATAATTCAACCAAAGGGGGTTTCAATACATATCTTCTTGGTGTTTACTAAGGTAACTGGTATTGAAGACAAGGCGTCATGGACCCGGTGGCCCTAAACTTCCCAACTACTCAAGTTCTCTTAAAGGACTTGTTTCATTCTCACGGAAACCTAATAATCTATCGACTTTCTCTTAGGTTTGTTGATATTGAAGAGAGACCCTCTCCAGTCTCCATAGAAACCAAATTTGCACAATTGGTCTAGAGCCAGATCATCCACAATATCTCATTAGGACACTAAATTAATGAAGACTTTTTGTTTCACACAATGTGGAAAGTAAGAATATATTAAAGTTTACGCATTATCCTTGTGGTATTGCGGAATATCCAGGTTGAAATATTCCTTTCCTTGGGTGGGTGACATGTGAGATCTTTCAAAAATCAAGCTTGTGACAAGGGATAGAAATTATGGGGATTCACTCGTGAATCAACCTTGGTCGAAATGAATTGAAGAATACTTTTGGAAAAAGTTTGATGTGCAAATCTTCTTTTCCGCACATCGAATGTGCATTCATATTAAACACAAAAGTATCTACGATTGAAAAATACTTTTGGAAAAACCGTTCGATGTGCAAATCTCTTTTTCTCTAGCAATCGAATGTCTCTTTCAAATACAAAAAGTATTTTTGATAGAAACTTGATCTTTCTCAAAAACCTTTGTCGTATTGCAAAACTCTTTCTCTAAGCAATAGGATTGTTTTAAATCAATTTCTCATCAATCGGTGAATCTTAATTATTTGGTTCACTCCTCCGTGTTGTCTTCTTTGAGGCGTTCGGTTTGAGAACAACTAGAACAGCTGAAACCTTCAAGGAGATTCTTGAATTATACGATTACGGGCGTCTTGATCAGCGGGAAGTGGGCGTGTACCTTAATTCAACTAAAGTGATCAAAGACACTTTCGTGTGTTTATTTATTGTTGTTTGCGGTACATTTGGTTGGTGATCGAAATGAGAAGTCAATTCAAAGGCATGCTCCGGCATCCATAATTGAAGAAATCATGGGGTGCATATCTACATAACAGCTCGATATTTTATATTATGCCTTTCTTTGTTGCAAATATCATGAACGATAAAGCTTCGCTACCGATGGAAAGATGTCATGATCACAAAGGTGGTTTGGTCCAAAAGCCAACATCCATGATGGAAACACTATAAAGGGTGATCGAGATTTCTTTGGTGATGATCTCGAAAGATGAAGATCATCAAGATGTGGATCGTTCAAAGACCTCCGAAAGTACAAAATAATCGAACAATGAAGAGTCCTACAAAAGCACAAAGAATGTGGACATTGAAGAATTGAAGTCGACTCGAGCGAAGACAAATTAGAATGCTAGGATTGAAATGTAAAACATGGGGTCCCTCCTTGGGAGATTGTTAGGGGAAATTCCATAGTGAAGTGTGGTCACCCCATCTATAGTCTAGCATATGTTAGCTCTTAGACATATATTATTCTGTTTATTAGTTAGTTAGTAGTTTAGGAGTGTAACACCGTGGAGGAAGGGCGGTCTTTTTACCAATCCCGGTAGTTGGAGGTCGTGTATGAACTATAAATACCCTTCCATCCTTAGAGGGTGGTGTCTCATAACCCTTTTTTAAGCAACTCTCCAGAACACCTCTCATCTCTTCTCTAAAACAAAGGCATACTTGTTTTCCATCATCCAAACCACCGAATCATCAAACAACACAATATTTACGATCCTCTGATTACTCTAAATTATACCGATCACCCTGTCTAATTCATGAAGAATCATGCAATGAAGGGTGTTCAGTCTTATATTGATTCCATAATTGGAAATTTTCAAAGACTTTCTTTAAAACCACTTGTTTCCTAGCCTAGTAGCGGTTCTTGTCGATGAGTTGCAAAAATCAAGCTAAGAGTCAGGTTTTACTCAAACCGATTTAGCCTAATCTCATGGCAGTTCTTGTTTGATGAGTTGTGAGATTAAGTAAAAATCGGTTACCTAAAAATCTTTTGAGGGTTATCTGAGAATAGGAAAGTTGCCTCATCAAACCTAACCATAAAGAGCATGTCTTTAGAATGGGAAATAGTCACGATAGCGAGGTACCTAGTTGGATGAGAAACCCATATACATGAACATTGGCATAATCACAGACTACAGAGCATAAACTTCTAGAACCCTTTGGGATCGGACTATAGTTATCAATAATTGAATCACGAGGGGTGATTCCTCTAACATGGGAAGAATGTGACAATTCTCAAATTCGGTCATTTTCAAAACTTTAAAATTTTACTATTATCAAAATTTACTATTCATGGTTACTATTTATCATTTTATTCATCATTTTGAAGTCGATTTGATATTTTGAGAGGTTATTTCAAAATTTTACTATTCACAAAATACTATTCATTCCGGAAAAATTTACATTCATGATTTTTATTCATCATTTTTGTGAACTAGGTTCTGGATCAAATTCCCTAAGTGAGGGTTAAAACGTTCATGGAACATCATTGAGAACATTTATATAGACTAGGTTAGTCTACATATCATCGATAACATCATTTTCATATTAGTTCATGCATGGGTTTGCATATTTCGATGCTATATTATTCTTATTAAATGAGCTTTGATCATTTATTTTGAATAATTGATCCACCTAAAAATTATCCATATACTTTTATACTTATTTTAAGACTATAAAATTATATTATAAGTTTACGATGTTTTGAAATTATTTTGGTATATAAATTGTTATATATATATAATTTGCGGTTTTTAAATTCTATTTGATAATTATAATTTCACCCAATACTTCGAAAATTTTTTATAATTTTATGACTTGATATATTTTATTTTGTTCGTTAAAATTGATTTCTAGCTAACCTCCTTAATAATTAACTAAATGTACAAAATACTCAATATACATAAATTTATAATTTAAATCATTTAAATACAAACCTATCTACCCAAAAAGCCCTTGCCCCCCCCCATTAGTCATCATCTTTTATAAAAATCTTGAGTTAATAGATGGACACATACCATTTTTTAGATATTTTGGAAAGTACTAATAATATATACAAAACACATTCATACACATACTAAAAGGTGAAAAGTGCAAGAAAACCCTCTTTTTTCTTCTATGGTCGGCAAAAAAAGAGGAAGAAACCATTGATTTTTCAAGCTCAAGTATTTTCTAGTTCATTTAGTAATCTATTTCAAGGTTTTGAAATAAAAACCTAAAGATTAATTAAGTTTCTAGTTCCAAAAACTCTTCAATCACTCAAGTAAGTTCTAAATATCTTTTCCTACTCTTTCATAATCATATTTGATGTATTTTTATTATGCTAGTACAAAAATATGCAAGTATCATATGTATTCATACCACTTTTACTTGTTTTTATTACATATTATAAGTTTTAATCATCCTATAATTATTCCCATGAACTCTATCATTTTGGAGAAGTTCAGGAACCCATGACACCCTAAGAAGGGTTGGTAGGTTTAGAATAGCTTTGGTGTTGAAAAGGGTTAGAACAAGTTTCAAATTAGAAAAATTATTTTTGACAACATGAAATTAAGGGCTGTTCATTTTTGTAAAATCTGGAAATTTCAACAGTTCATGGATTATTTTGTTTATATTTTCAAAAATAGACTTTAAAAGGAAACCGTGGTCGCTTGAGCGGGTTAAAACAGTTTATCGAAGAAGTTCCTATTTTCAAGTTCAGCAGCGAAAACTAATTTTGAAAAATACGTCAAGGTTTATTTAAGGGCAAAATCGAGTTTTAAACATAATCTAAATGAGTCGATTTATCAAAAATATATTAGTATACATTAACAAGAAATCAAGGATATATAAAAGCGTGAAAGCGGACTTTAACAAAACTATCGCATTTTAAATATAACTATTGTGACTATTTTACACAAGTATTAACACTTTATATATTCTACAAGACCAAAATGGTTATATGGTGACCATGTTTGGAGCCATTTTCTTATCGATGAGTACTTTTGAAAAATAATGTCTTTAAGTAAAAGTGAGTTCACGGCCTATTTTCCAAAATGTTCAACCAATCAAACGAAGTTGTAAGAGTAATATACGATTCTCAAACTTTTCCGAAAACTACTCATAAGCTATAATTTCTTGATAAATCACTAAGCAACTATTGTGGATGTCGTTTCAACGTAAGTACATGTAAAGTATTTTATAACATGACGAGTGTCATAAGCGTGTATTCCGATAAACTTCATTTTCAAAAATGTACAAGTGGTATGGATATCATATGAGTTTGCATGCACAACATTATTTCATGACTTATATTAGAGCATATCATTCATATAGGTTGCGGATAGAGATCGCACCTCATTTGATGTATCTACTTTTGTCACCATAATCATTGCATCGGGGTGAGTTCGTAGCCCCTTTTACTTGTTTTATCATTTATAAACTCTTTGGAGATACATTTAACTATTTTAATTTCAATTTGATTATTTGCAAACTATCGTTGAATCTAAACTTAAACTAGTTGTTTGAACTATCATGAACTTATTAATCTTTTGTTTCACTCTTTCGTAAGTAGATTATGCCCGATCTAAATTGATTACTATGTTATGAACACTATTATTTGAACCACTTTCCTTGATTTTGAACCCTTGACATATATATTTGAACTCTTTTAAATTGATTTGGACTTTTTAAATATATTTGAACACTTTGAGCTTTTTGAACCTTTTGACATATAGTTGAACTCTTTTAACTTTAAAGGACCCTTTTGATATATTTTGAACTTGTTTGACTTGATTTTGAACCTTTTGACTATTTTGAACCTTTTGATATGTTTTGAGCTCTTTGGTTTTGAACTTTTGGAACTCGACTTAAACTCTTGAACTTAATTACGAACTTTTGAATGGAACACTTGAACTTAATTATGAACTTATGACTGTTTTGAACTTAATGAAGTACTCTTTTATTCGTCTCCCCCATTTACGGACTTTATCGACTTAAAGTCTCCTGATGGGATCAAATTCTCCCATGTTGGTGTTCTTAATTGTTATAATAGTTGTATGATGTACCGTACATTCATTGTTAGTCTCCTTCGGTGGGTAGTATGGATATTTAGAGTGGCATTACTATTTCTGAATACTATTTATTCTGGGGTTTTGCCGGCATTATTATATACTTTATATTATGAACTATTATGACAACGTACACTTGACTACTAGACACACTATATTTTGTGCAATGGGTTTGAACACCAGGTTGCAAGTTTTGTTCGGTGGAACTTGGCGGTGGATTTAAACGCCTTTGCTTTGTGGACTATTCTCAAACCAAAAACTTTGCCTTTCTTTGCATGACGTTCTATAAAGGCTTTTTATGGAAACTCTAGAACTCCTCAACCATTGTGTTGACACTTTTTAATGTTTTATCTCGGTTCTAAGGCATTCACTTTGGCATGCATTGAACTTATCATAAGTGCGGTGTCAGCGTCTCCATATATTTATCCTAACTATCATTTGATTGTAACAAACTCTTTTTGGTACATTGGAAATCTTTGGTAATGAACCTAAAGACAAACTTTGTCTTACCTCTATGGATGATACTTGACCTAATGGCATCGAAGATTGGGTCATGCCAATATCGACTTCTTTCGCTATCATCCAAAATCTAGTAAAGAGATCTACCTAAGTTAAAATATGAACATCACTTTTGTGATGCTTGTAATGTAGGAAAACAAGCCCATTATAGTCCGCTAAAAACATGGTGTCAACAACTAAGTGTCTAAATTACTAACATGTATTTATTGGTCCATCCGCTATCCAAAGTTATGGGGCAAACTACACTTTGTCATAGTGGATGATTACTCTAGGTACACATGGACTAAATTCTTAAAAGACAAAACCGCGTTTAATTACTTTAAAAAAGAAAATCCAAAACAACTAGGATGTCCTATAGTGTCCATTAGAGCGGATCATTGTAGAATTCGATAATGAAGTGCAATTTGGAGTCTTTTGTGATGCTAATGGTATTACTCACAACTTCCGGCTCCTCGCACTCCACAATCGAATGGGGTGTTGAAAGAAAGAATAGAACCCTACAAGAAATGAGTCGCACCATGCAATGGAATCCATACCTCAAAGTTTTGGTGCAATGCGTTGATACTTCAACGTACATACTCAATCGAGTCTTAATTAGACCATTCTTAGGTAAAACTCCATATGAGTTACTTCTAGGCAAAAGCCTACATTAAATCACTTTTGTAAGAATAGGATTTCACAAAACACTAAAAATAATCACATGGGCTAGTTGTTTAGAGAGAAAGTTCTAAAGAGAAGGGAGGAAGGGAACTATGTGAAACAAAGAAAAATGGTATTGAGCTCCAACCCTCTACCTTGGGAGGTGGGGTATTTTATTCTTCAAATAAGCAACCTACGGGTGGATCGGGCATACGGTGGGTAAAGAGTCCTCCACGGTGTTACATAACAAACTACATAATAACATAACTTGACTACGACTACGAGCTTTAAGAAAATACTTAGGTGACCGACTCTTTAACGTTGAATTTTCTAATTCCAATCTCCCCCCAGGAGGTCTCAATTACAATGAATACAAACATATATTACATTAGATTGTTTATTATTCTTGATTAAGTTCTTTGCTTTCGTGGCTCGTAGTCATGATTCTTCATGTTCGCATGTTTGGATAATTTCAAGTGGAGGTCTTTAAGCGATCCCGGTGATGAGTTTTGAGCCACTTTGAGATCATCCAAATAAATCTCGACTCTTATTGTGGGTTGGTTTATGTGATGTTGTGACATTTGGGACATGCTCACATTACGGATTATGATATATTCTCATTAGAGAGCGGAGCTTTTCTTGGTTCATGATATTTGCATCGGCATAGCGAACATGGGTGAAAGTCAGTCGTTGAAGCACTTATCATGATTTCTTTAGAGATGAAAGTGTGGTGAGCATCACTATGGATTGACCCTTCATTACGAAAAGGCCGGGGACGGTATACACGTTAGCAATAAAGTGCAAAAATGTCTTTGATCACTTTCATTGAATTGAGGTACCCCGGTTCCCGTTGATCGGTACAAATCTTGCCGTGATCGGTATAATTCGAAGAATTTTTGCGGGGTTTAAAATATCTAGTTCTCAAGCTGGGCGTCAAGACAAGGGTGAGTGAACCGGTAATTGAGATTCTTGATGAAAAGAGATTTGAAAAACAATGTACCGCCAAAAATTGTTTTGTACAAGAAGGTTTTAATGAAAATCAATTATCAATCATAACACCTTTTATTTTGAAATATTAGTACGATCGATGTGCTAAGGAAAAAGTTATTAAGCATAACGACCGGTTTTTGGTATCCGTCAATCCATAATTTGAACCGAGTTGATTCATAATTATGAATTCCATTGTTTTTCGGTTGTCACATGGTTGATTGATGAGGTCTAAATACTCTCATTTTGTGTAATCTAAAGCGCAAAATCATCGAAAAACCGAAACACATCAAAATGATCAAAATATCACAAATCGGTGTTTTATGAGTTTTAAATGCAAAAGATCAAAATCGGATGAAAAATGTATCAAGTTTGCAAAATTGGGGTTTAGTCCCCAGTTTTAAAGTTGTCAAATCTAGTCAGAATATCAAAAAATTTTATCATTCAAGGTCCTAAAAATATTCTAAGTTATCAAAATGATCCTTGATTCTTTGGTCAAAAAAAGGTCCTAAACTTTGGAAAATTGCAAAATTAGTCCTTGGACCTTTTAAAAAAAAAGTGGTCCTTGTATTAAAAGTTTGTCAAGTTTGGTCCTTGTGAGAGCATTGGAAAAAGTTCAAGTTCGTCCAAAGTTTGGTAGATTTGCAATTCTAGTCCTTTATTTAAACCAAGCGGATCCTTATCATATATCAACCCCCCAAAATCCAATCCTTGGCCCAATCCATACCGGCCTTTGATATCCACTTTGGTCCATAAGTCAAACCAAAAAAGCCAAGGCGCTGTTCTCTCCCGCATATCAACGCCCGGAAACCAGAGATAGTTTTCCATGATTTTGACCTCCTTTACCTTGTTCCTCCACCTCCTCTAAACAACAAAACCTTTAATTATCTCCCCCTCATTAAAGCTCAAAGCGCTATAAAAATTTTGGCAAATATCCCGCGGTTTGATTCAATTCGGGATTAAGGGCTCGGATGAAGTGGGATTCAATCGAAAGGACAGGGGGTCGAAAAGTCTATAAAGATGAAGAGATGCAATGTATCAAGTATCTAGTGTAATTTTAAGTTTTCCTTAGTCGTTTTCTTTAATCGAGTTTTATATTGTATGTTTTCAATTCCAAGTGTTTTGTTTAAGCTTATTAAGTGTATTTGAATCCTTTTACAAGTATCAATTTCGTGTTCAAGTTATAAATTGGTTTATGCAATTTTATGCTCAAAAATCTCATGTTATTTGAATGATGTTTTAGTTGTTATTATGGACTAATTAAGCCATAAGCTCTATAAAGCTTGACTTTTAGAAACTCTAAACCAGTTTAGAATCAAAAATAGAAAATCACTAAAATACCAATTAAATAGTTCAAAATCAAAAATCCATTGGAAATGGTGTACCAGTGGGCGGGTGGTTTGTGGATGGCCTTGGGTTAGTAGCTTAGTGGTAAGCTAATAAGGGTTCATTAGTTATTCTCGGTTTTGAGCTTGGAAGCTTTTGTAGCACCTTTGATCACTTTTGCATATCCTTTTTATAGGTTAATTAGCTTAAATTTTGTTTCTTTGTGTTATTCGGTCTTAATTAAGTGTAATTAAACATTAAAACCATGGTTGTTCTTTTAAAAGTTGTAGTTTATAAAAACTTAGTCTTATCATTAAATTAGCATAATCATAATTCTTGTGTCTCATGTTGTTAGTCTTTAGTTTATGCTTATTCGGTCTCATGTATTGATATAAAAAGGTAGATCGGTTTCATGGATTTATATTGTGTTTAGCTTTGAAAATTTCATAAGGTCAATATAAAGGTCATTTGGAATTGCTAGTTTGAGCGTATCAAGTCTTGTTTGTATTGTTGTTTGTGCTAGCTTTGTGTCACATAAGTGTTCTATTCTCTCGTCAAGAAAATTAGTGCTTGTTACATCAAAGTCAAAATCTCTTTTATCCATTTCTCTTGTTAATTGTTGGAGTTTTTTAAGATCAAGGATCATGATTTTGTGTTAGGTTGTTAATCTTGCTCAAATCAGTCTTATTTCACTTTATAACATCATATTCAATACTTAGAATCGGATCAAAATCCATCTTAGTCAACATTTTGGTTTTTATCAAAAGTCAATTGTCCGGGTTTTTGAATAAAAGATAATTTCCTTTGTGAGTTTGATATTAAGTTTTAGCTTAAAAGCTCTTAGGGTATTAGAGTATAGTTGCTAAACAAAATAAAAATGCTAGGTCTCTTCTTCGACTTTTAAGTGCTTATTTTCCACTTTTGTGGATACATTTCATAATTGTGCCCTGCGGTTCATTACTTTTATAAGCTCCCATAGAGCTTATTAGTTGACAAATCGGTGATCTTTGGTTCTTTGGGTGAACCTAGCTATCTTGAGGTTCAACTCTTGTTCTTAATTTACAATAGCTAGAAAAGTACTTTAAGTTTGTCCCATTACATCCTTATCATAAGTGCTTATTACCTTTTGTTAGCTTATCGTTGTGCTTCTTTGTATATCTTAGCCTCATTTATTCATTTAGCTTGTTTGCATCTACTTTGAGCTTTTTATTAACCTTGTTTGAGCTTATTTCACCAAATAAGCTCATTTAAATATTGGATTTTAAGCCATCAAACATTTTTGTGACTTGTAAAATTTTGTGTTCATTAAAGTTTCATAATATCAATTAAAGTAGTTTTCAAAAAAAATCGAAAAAGTCCAATTAAAAATCGGTGATAGTGTTTATTTAATATTTCTTAGCTTTTTGATTTTCTTTTGACATTAATAAGCAAATCTTGTTTTCTATTTTCTTAGTTTTTCATCATATAGTATTTTTAGAAAAAGTTTCATATTTTCTCTATCTTTTAGTATTTATTATAATTTTAATTAGTTAAAAATAGTAATTAATTAGTAATAAATAATTAAAAAGCATAAAAATATCTTTTCGTTTAAAATTAGTTTTATCTTATTGTAGATTTTCCAAGTTAAAATTTTATTTTTCCAAGTTTATTTTATGTTTTCTAGTATTTAAGTGTATTTTAAATAATAATTAATTAGTAATAATTAGATAAAAAGTGTGAAAAATATATTTTTAGTTTTAAAATTAGTTTTATAGTATTTTAGATTTTTGAATCATAAGTTTATTTTTCTAGCCTTATTTCCTATTTTCTTTTATTTTAGAGTATTTATTAAGTAGTTAAAATAGTTTTAATTAATAATAATTAATTAAATAGTTTTAAAAATAATTTTCTTTTCTAATAATTTTCTTTTATTTTTGGTTTCTAAAAATGTTATTTTTATATTTTTAGGTCTTTTATTTCTTAGTTTTCACTTTTATTTTTACGTGTCGTAGTTTTAAAACTTTTTCGTTTTCTTTCGATTGTTGTGCTTTCCTTTACTTTATTCCTTTCCAATCAATCGGTGGTGTAATATTTCTAATCATAACCTTTGGATCACTATCCTTAGTGATCATTATCCTCGAGTTTGTTTGACACCATTGGTCTAGTGGGACATAACGACAGAATTCATTGTATTCTCGATCTTCATTTTATTTGTTACGGCGGTTTAACTTCCTTAATTCACAAGTGGTCGTGTGAAAGCGTAGTTAACGATCAAATTTGGCGCCCTTGGGAGCTTTAGCGTGTGTTTAGCCATTTGATCCATTGTTACATACCACCATTTGTAAAAGTTTTTGTAAAGTTATTAAAAAAAAAAAAAAAATCAAAAAGTTCATTAGCACTTTTCCTAAAGTGTTAAAAACTCAAAAAAAATATAAAACAACAAAACAATCGGACGTTTTTATTTTTTTTTCTTTTAAGGTGATTCTTGAAGAATACGATTTGGTTAAGGGGGCGATAACAAAATATTGTCCAAAGTTTTTGAACCCATTTGCACAAATCTTACCTCGTCTTTTGGTGGTACTTAAAATATACATAAAATCAACCACCGAAATCAAGCGCCTTCTAGCGGGGTGCGACCATAATAAGTTCCCGAACATCGATTTAAAACTTGCCTTTTGTCACTTGTGATTTGGTGTACCTTTTTAAAAGCCATTTCATTTGTGATTATTGGTTAAGTTCACTTGTCGTTTTGCCTCATTTGTTTTGAAAATTGATTTTATACATAGTGCATCTTTTCTTCCGTTCTCAAGTCCACTTCGGAACTTGGAAACATTCCTCGTGAGCGTAGGGGCGTTCGGCTCCTTGCCGTGGTGAGGCGTCTACCACCACCACCACACGCCGAAATGGCGGAAGACAAACCTATGAATGAGCTTCTCAAGCACGCATCGAGGTTCGGAGATGCCATTGTTTCCCGGCCATCGTGGTGCACTTTCGAGCTCAAACGGGTTGCTTAATCTAGTAACCCAAAAATTCTATGGTTTTGGCGGGATGATCCTCATGCCCATTCGATGGTTTAACAAGATAATCTACCATCAAGTACAAGAATGTCCCAGAAGCTATCAAGCTTTTCATTCCCGTTTTCTCAGAGGACAAGCCGAATTGGCGAGAAACAACCCCTAGTTACATAGAGACATGGGAAGATCTTGTCACTAAGTTTGTCAAGGTTCTATCCTCCATCCCGAACCACAAGTCTTAAGAATGAGATAATGAAATTTTCGATTTGATGAATCATTCGGGGGCATGGGATCGTTACAAAATTGCCATAGTGTCCGCATCACGGTTTTCGAATTAATGCAAATGGATACTTTCTATAATGGTCTCAATCGGACTAATCAAGACTCTTTGAATGCCTCCCAGGTAATTTCTGAGCAAGACCACAAAAGAGGCCGTGGGATCATTGAGAACAAATCTCAGTCCGTCCTTGGAGCAAAGAATAGGTCCATCTTGGACCTTCTTCTTCATCCCGTGAGTACATCTAGCACCGATGCTAAGATTGATAAACTCCAGACATTATTCGAGCTTTGGTTCTTGCTAACGGGAAAGTGACCTTCACTGGACACCGCACATCGAAGTGAAGAAAGTTGAGAGTTGTGTCACTTGTGGTGGTCCTTCTTACTACAATTGTCGCCACGATGGTAGTCCTTTTGAAGCCAATGCTCTAGCGGGTAGTTCCGACAGGGGTAATCAATACCTCCTCAAAATGAACCACACCTTTGTAAACTTCGGTACCACCGGTTTAAAAAAAAACATAAAAACCGGAATCGGAACCAACCAAGAATGAACGGTTATCAAAACCAAGGTAATTTCTATCCGGACCCAATCAAGGTTTTCAACATCAAAACCTTTATCAAAACAATTTCAATCGGGAATCAATTTCATGGAATATGAATCCTAATCAAGGAATTTGGCTATAATCAAAACATCGACCTCTAATTGTCCTCGGCTCCTCCTCAACTCCTCCGGGACCATCATCGATGAGTTCTTGAGCGGTTCATGAAATCCCAAATGAAATGAGCAGGTTGTTAGTCGGTCGTTCGATCTTAAAAGTCTTTAAATGATCAACCCTCGGGCTGGGCTTCGAGCAACACGATCGCTCCGGGCGATGCTGCGATCAACGGGGTGTTTCATATGATGGACTTTGTTCCTCTACCCTTCTTCTTCTCCAAGGTGTGGACGGTGAACCTCCGAAACAATGGACCTCGACTCCAATGCCTCCTCCACGGTGGTCAAGTTACCAAAAAACGGACAAATGCATTATTCTAGCCGAAGTACCCGAACCTTGGTGGTCAACCTTAAGTTGTCCGAAACCCAAGTCTAATCAAGGGTTGTTTTGAACCTCCAGCTCTGTTGAATCAATCCAAATCTTCTATTCCTTACCCATCACGTTTGAATGAACAAAAGCCAAAAGCTAGTCATCAAATGGATAAATTTTCAAATTTTCCAAGTTACACTTTGACATAAGCTTTGGGATGCTATCATCTTGATGCCCAAGTTTGCATCGACTCTCGAACACATGTTAAGCAATAAGGAAAATTTGTTTGAAATGGCAAAGACTCCCTTGGGCTTTGGTTATTCAAAGCTTCGGAAAAACTTGGAGATCTGAAATTTCTCTACCTTGTGTATTCGGAATGGTTGAATCTTTGCCCAGGATCTTGGTGCAAGCATAAACCTTATGCCTTATTGTGTGGAAGAAACTTTCTCTTAGGAACTCACTCATGCATGACCTCGAGCTTGCGGATCGTTCCATATCCGTCCTCTTGGCCGAGGGCGTATTGTAATGGAAAGTTCCATTTTCCATCGACTTCGTGGTTGTTGATTTTGATGCCGATCATCGGGTTCCTCTCGTTGGCGGGTTCACGAGCGGGCTCTCTCATAGATGTATTTGGCGGAAATCACATTCGCGTTGGTAATGAAACCTTCACCTTACCAAACGGTACTCAAAATTATGATTACGAATCGGTTAACGAATAGATATCATTGATGTTGCTTCGGGAGTACTCTCGAAGTTCTTGGTTATGCTCAAATTACGTGGTGGGATACCACCCATCTTCTCAACCTATCATGCCAATTCTACTACTTTCTCCTCCGTTTGAGGGTGACTCCATCTCGGAAGAGATTGAGGCATACTTGGCTAGTGAAATTCCATGGGAAATTGATCATGCTCCAATAGATATTGAGGGTGACATTCTTATTTAGAAGTTGCAATGGTGATCCATCATCAACCCTCACCCTTGATTCAATCCGGTTGAGATTAATCAAAATGAGATTGTCTGGAGGAATTCTTGAGAAATTGTTTCTGGACCTTCTCCTCCTCTCCTCCCATCAAACTTCATAACAAGGAAGTCAAGTCGGTTGAAAAGCGAAGAATTTCTGAGGTTGAGCAAGGACTTACCTCCTCATCTCAGTATGCATTCCAAGGGTGATAAATTACATCATTATTTCCAGATTTGAGTAAAGATGAAAAACTCTCATAAAGGTCTTGAAGTCCACAACAAGCAATTGCTTGGAAACCTCCGACATCAAGGGTATCAACCACGAGTTTTGTACTCATAAAATCTTGATGGAGGATGACTTTAAACCAGGTTCAACATCGAGGCAGTGAATCCAAAATCCATGATGTTATTAAACAAAGGTTATCAAACTTCTTGATGCGGATTGATTACCCGATCTCGAAGGGTCCTTGGGTCCCAAATTCATTGTGTTCGAAAAAGGTTGGCATTCTTTTATCACAAATAAAATAAGAGTTAATTCCAACTCGATTGGTGACGGGATGGCGAGTTTGCATCGACTATCGTAAGTTGAATGGCCCCGTAAAACCATTTTCTCACCTTCATGGACGGATGCTTGGAGATTGGGGGCGAATACTATTGTTTCCTTGATGGTTTCTCGGGTTACTGGATCCTTTGATCCACGGGATCGAGAAACCACATTCACTTGCCCATACGAACTTTTGCCTACAAGCGTATGCCTTTTGGCTTATGTAATGCTCACGCCGTTCAGCGATGTATGATGGCCATATTCCACATGATCGGAAACAATGGAAATGTTTATGGATGACTTCTCGGTCATTGGGGTTCTTTTCAATCATGTCTCTCCCATTTAGATAAAATGCTTCAAAGGTGTGAAGACACCAATCTTTGTCTAAGCGGGAAAGAGCCCTTATGGTCAAAAAGGCATTGTCCTTGGCCATAAGATTTCAAACGGGATTGAGGTAGATAGAGCAAAAGTTGATGTTATTGCTAATTTTCATCCTACTATCAAAGGTATTAGGGTTTTTAGGTCATGCCGGTTTCTATCGTGATTCATTCAAGATTTTCTAAAATCGCCCTATACCCATCTTCTTGAAAAGGATGCTCCTTTTATTTCTCCAGTGCATCATAGCTTTTGAAACATTGAAGAAAAACTTCTTGGCCCCATTCTCGTTGCTCCTTGGGACTTGCCTTTTGAGCTCATTGCGATGCAAGTGATTTTGCTATCAGTGGGTCCTAGAACGAAGAAACAAGCATTTTCACCTATCCACTAATAAGACTATGGTGAGCTCAAACTCATTACACCACCACGGAAAAGAGCTATTAGCCGTGGTGTATGCATTTGAAAGTTTAAATATTAATCTTGACCAAATGTGTGTGTTAACGGATCCTCGGCTCTCAAATATCTCTTTGCAAAACAAGATGCAAAGGAGATTTGTTGGATTCTCCTCCTCCAAGAATTTGATATCATTATCGTGATAAAAAGGGCGGAATCTTGGCGATCATTTGTCGTTAAAAACCCTCCCAAGATGTTTTGAAAAGGAAATAAATGAAACATTTCCCTCGAGACACTCAATCGGTTTCTTTTAGTGGAAATTCTACCACCCCATGGTTTCTTGACAAATTACCATCGGGTAACTTCATTAATGAAAGGATGTCGACCCAAAGAACAAATTCTTAAATGTTAAACATTATTTAGGGCGACCTTTCTTTTCAAAATCTGTCGGATCAAGTCATCCCGGTGTGTTTATGGAGGGAAGCTATTGACATTCTCACGACTTGCCATCTTTGGACCAGGGCCATCATAGTCAAACTACACCCAAAAGGTGTTTGATTCCGGGTTCTATTGGCCCAATCTATAAGGATGCCGAATTTGTCAAAGCTGTGTGCTTGTCAGCGTCATGGTAATATCTCTCAAGGAATGAAATGCCACAAAATGCCATTCAAGTTTGTGAGATATTTGACATATAGGGTATTGATTTTATGGGGCCATTTCCATCTTCTTGGGAAACAAGTACATACTAGTTAATTGACTATCTTCAAAATGGGTTGAAGCAAAAGCTTTACCCCAATGATGCCAGTTGTTGTGAAGTTTTGAAATCTCTTTTGGGGTTTGGAACTCGAGGCGATAATCGGGATCGTGGTACACATTTTGTAATGACCAATTTGAAAGAGTCATGCAAAGTATGGTGTTACCATCGTCTCTCTCCCCACCCCAACAAGTGGGCGGTGGAAGTTTCAAACCGTGGTATTAAAGAATCCTTGAAAGGACGATGGGAAAATCGTGCATCGGTTGGATAAACGATGGCCCCGGGCCTTCGTCGACTTACAAAACACCCATCGGTGTACTCCATTAAGCTAGTGTGCGGAAGGCATGTCATCTTCGTCGAGTTAGAGCACAAGGCATCTGGGCCTTAAAGCATCAAACGATATCTGACGGTGGTGATCATAGAAAGTTCAAATGAATGAATTAAATGAACCTTTGATCAAGCTTCGAGAACTCTTTGATCTACAAACAAAAGACAAAAAGATTCATGACTCCAAGATCAAGAACCGTTTTCAACATTGGTGATCGAGTCCTTCTTTTCAATTCAAGATTGAAGATTTTCGGAAAGCTTAAGTCTTTGGCGGTCCATTCACCATTTAAGGTTTATCCTTATGGTACCGTTGAGTTATCTCAACCCGATGGTCCTAATTTTAAAGTAAATGGTCATCGGTGAAGCATTACTTTGGAGGTTCCCCAGGTTGTCCGGATCTACAAACCTTTCCCTGAACCAATGAATGCATGATCAAAGGACTCGGGTTTTAAAAATTGCACCTTGGGTTTCACCCATTTTACGTTTCTTACCCCCAAAAGTGAAAGTTTTTTTGGGCTTTTTGGGAATTTTACTTTGAAGAAATCAACGGTGCCCAAACCAAAAAAACAGGGGTTGATATTAATAAAAGCTAATTTTTTTTGCCTTTTTTTAAAATGAACGAAAAGGCCCTACGATAAAGTGTCAGTCCAAAGGGAAATTTGGGGACCAAATTTTGTAAAATTAAAAAAATGAGGAAAAAAAAAAGGGTGAAATCAAAATCCCAAAAATAAATCGAAAAGAAGATCTTTAAAAAAGGGACGGAAAAAGGGTTTGAAAGAAAAAATTCGCCCAAAGGGAAAAAGGGGAAAATTAAGAAAATGGGGCCCCTTAAGGAAAAAAATTTTAAAAATGGGTTTAAATTTTGGGTACCCGGGGGGTTTTAAAATTAAATTTCCCTAAGGGTTGGTTTAAACCCCAAAGGGGGTCTTTAAAATGTTACCCTCCGCATATTTTTCTTTTAAAAATATTTTTTTTTAACACCTTTAAAGTTCCTTTTAAAAACCCCCCTTTTTAAAAAGGCCTTTATTTCCAAAAAAAATTAAAACCAAAAATTTGCCTCTATTCTAATTTTTCATAGCAAATCCAAAATCTTTTCCAAAAAAAATCCTTTTTATTTTAAAAAAAAATCAAAACCAAAATTTTTTAATTTCCCTTGATTCCCAAAAAAAAAGGCATTTTAAAAGTTTATAATTAAATCTTTTGGGGAAAAATAAAATGGTACCAAATTTTAAAGTTTAAATTTGGAAATTTTAAAAACCCTTAAAACATTTTTTGTTTACGGCGGTTCCTTTGGGAAAAACAACTAAAGGCAAAATTTTAAATAAACATTTTTTAAAACCCTTTCGGGAGTTTGTTTAATTTGGAAAGGTATTTTTTAAAAAATCATTTCTTGGAAAAAAAAATTTTTTTATCAAAAACATTTCATTCGGGGAAATATTTCAAACAAATTTTAAGTTGTTTAAAATTTTAAAATTTAAATTTTCAAAATTTTTATTTCCTAATTTTTTAAAAACCCTTCGGGATTTTAATATTTAATAAAAATAAACCTTTTAAATTTTAAAAAGGGGAAAATTTTGGAAAAATTTAATTTTATTTTTTTAAAATTTTAATTTATTTTAAAATTTAATTTGGTTTTTATATTTTAAAATTTTTTTTTTTAAAATTTTTTAATATTTTAATAATTTAAAAAATTATTTTTTTTTATATTTTAAACAAAAATTTATTTTTCCAAAAAATTTTTAATTTATATTTTTATTTAAAACTTTTAATTTAAATTTGAAATAAAATTTTTAAAGGAAATTTTTAAAACTAATTATTTTAAAAAATTTTAAAAAAATTAAAATTAAAAATAAAAAATTTTTCTTTTTAAAAAAAAAAAGTTCGCCCATTTTCTTTTTTATAAAATTTTATTAAATCAAAAAAAATTTTTAAAACTTTATTTAAAAAAATTTCCCCTTTAAAAATAAGAAAATTTTTTTTCTTTATTTTGAAAAAAAAAAAGTTTTTAACTTTTTTTAAATTATTTTTATAAAAATTTTTATTTTAAAATTTTTAAAATTAAAATTTCTTTTTTTAAATAAAAATTTCTAAAATTCTTTTTAAATTTTATATTTATTTTTTTAATTTTTTTGTTTAAAAAAATTGGGTTTAAGTTAAAAATTTTTTTATTAAAAAATTCTTTTAAATTCCCAAACAAACATTTTAAATAAAAAAAAAAATTTTAAAAAACTTGGGAAACAAATTAAAAAATTTTTTAAAAAAAATTAAAAAAGGGCTTTCAAATTTTTTTTAAAAAAAATTTTAAAGTTTATTTTTAATTTCAAAAAATTTTAAACCTTTTTTAAAAGGGTTTAAGAAAATTTTTTCTTTTTTCCAAAGCCCAAAAACAAAAAAAAAACCCATTTTAAAATTCAAAGTGTTTTCAAAATTTTTAACTTTTCAAGGTTTGATAAAAATAAAGTTTAAAATTTCAAAATTTTTAAAAAAATTTTATATTTCAAAGTTTCCAAAATTTTTCCCCTTTAT